>WEKX01006364.1:0-22509 GCA_013390025.1 Pitta sordida | reverse complement strand
CCGGCAGCCCCGGCTCTGCTCCCACCGTTCCGCCTCCTGCGCCCCGCCTGCCTTCACGTCACCTTCCCTCACCTTAGCTCCCCTACGTTCTCCACTCCTCCCTCTCTCTCTCACTTTCTGCTCTCTTCTCTTCCTCCCTTTCCTCTCCTCTCCGCTCCGCCCCTGGCCGGGCTCGATCCCCGCCTCACACAGCACCAGCACAAGGAGCGGCACAAGCCCCTTTGCCATTGCTAGCGACAAGAGACAGCTGTTGGGACACCCCCGACACGGCATCGGAAAAAGATCCGATCAGGGACTGACAAGACCTGATCGAGCCTGAGACTATTTCACCACATTCTCCTTCCCCTCAACCACTGACACGGTTCTCTCCTGGAAAAGAATCTCAGTCTGTAGATCTCTGGGTGTGAAGAAGTAGCAGCGCTGCCAGCTGAGGGTCTCTCTGAGCTCAGCCTTGCACAGACACATCTCCCTTTCCTGGCTTGTTGCACAGGCCAGGAAGCTCCCTGCAGCGTGTGTGTGTGTGTGTGTGTGTGTGTGTGTGCGTGTGCGTGTGTCTTGCATGGCACACAGGTACAGGGCACAGTCAGGGATCTCCCCCTTCTCCACCTGCAGGACACTTTATTTCCCCGCGATTTTCAGCAGAGGGTGATACGGCTGCTCTGCCTGGGGCCAGTCACTGCATGAGATGAGACCAGCTGTGAGGATATTGCTTCCCTCTGCTCGTACCAAATCAAGGCATCAAAGACAGTGGGGATGAGATATCTCAGGCTCATGCAGAGAACAACCTGTCTGTTTGATGAGTGAGAGAGAGAACCAGAAACCACCTTCCACTCCTGAGATAACAGAGTTGCCAAATATTACTGCAGTGGGAAGCGAAAGGAGAAGCAGGGCAGAAAACTGATGTGCACATTCATTGTCTGAAATGCTCCTTTTGAATTTCTCCTGCCCCAGCAGAAACACCTGTGGCTCCTGCAGCCAGTGGCATTCTAAACATTCCCTGACTCTGCGGCCTCACCCATGGGAAGAGCCTTTTCCTGGTCAGCTCAGAGTGGAGTCCTTACCTCCCCAGCTGGAATCGCCTGTGCTGTTGCAAACCCATTGCAGGGCTTTGAGCAGGTGAGGCTGTTCTTTCCCACTGATGTTTCACATCTTCCTGTGGTGTCCTCTGTTCTCTGGGATCATTCCTATTTCCTCATGGAATAGAAGATTCCTCTCTCTCTCTGTTGCTTCTCCATTTGCTTGTACTGGAACTTGGCAGCAAAAATCCTGCTACAGACAGTTCCTGGCACACAGGTCTACAACTCCTAAAACTCCTGGCTGTTTTTTCCCTTGCTTCCAGCCAGATCTCTCTCTTACACCAGTTTCACAGAATCACAGAATTAACAAAGTTGGAAAAGACCTTTGAGATCATCAAGTCCAACCTATTACCTATCACCATCCCATCATCTAAACCATATCACTCAGTGCCTCATTGAGCCTACTCTTAAATATCTCCAGGGACAGTGATTCCACCACCTCCCTGGGCAGACCATTCCAATGATGGATCACTCTTCCAGTGAAAAATTTTTCCTAATATCCAGCCTAAACCTCCCCTGATAGAACTTGGGACTGTGTCCTCTTGCTCTGTCTCCAGTAGCCTGAGAGAAGAGGTTGACCNTCTGCAAACTTGCTTATGACAGACTCAATCCCAATGTCGAGATCATCAATAAAGTTATTAAACAGGACCAGGCCCAGCACTGATCCTGGGGGGACACCACTAGTAACTGGTCACCAGCTGGATGTGACACCATTTACCACCACTCTCTGAGCTCGACTGTCCAACCAGTTCCTGACCCAGCACAGAATGTATTTGTTGAAGTTCTGGGCTGCCAGTTTTTCCATCAGTATACCGTGAGGGAATCTGTTGAAGGCCTCTTGAAATCCAGGTGCACTACATCCACAGCCTTCCCCTCATCTACCAGGTGAGTTACTTGGCCATGAAAGGAGATCAGGTTTCTCCACTTACTGAGACTCAGACTTTGCAGCACACATGAATGAGAAAGGGAGTGAAGACAGTTAAGACAGGATTTCATAAGCTGAAACAGGGAGGGGACTGCAGTGCTCATGCACAGGGCTCATTCCAACAAGCACACTGACTGATACCTATGTGGGTTCATGTGCCTCCTTTTATCCTTTCTCCTATCCATTGTCTCCGCTTGCTCGTCCCCAGATCCCTTTCTTCCCACTATTTCACTTATTGCTGAAGCAATCCTGGTTCAGCGTTTCCTAGTCTTACAAGACCCCCTTCAAACCTCCATGATCCTCATGGTCCTCGTGACATTTGTTTTCATTTAGAAAGCTCAGGCTGGACCAATTCACAGCCCCAGCACCGGGATTCCAGCGGCCCCTGCTGGTTCCGGCCGGCCCCGCCCGCGGCGGTTCGTGCCCGGCCGCAGCCCCGGCTCCTCTGCCCGTGTCTCCCACGGCGCAGTAATACACCGCCGCGTCCCCGCGATGGGGTTTGGACAGCCACAGGCTGCTCCACCGACGGTCTGCCGACACCGACAGCTGCCCCGCCTTGTCCGGCAGATCTTTGGATCCTTTAGCAGTGAACACGAGGAGCTGGGGAGCTCGATCCGGGAGCTGACGGTACCAGTAAATGTACTCATTTAACTGTATGTTGGGGTGTGAGCAGTTGATGGTGATGCCGGCTCCCTCGGTGGTCTCTGCAAACGGTTCCTGCTGCACCTGGGCTCTGGCCACAGACACTGCTGAGAACAAAAAGAAGAAAAATATCAGACTTTCTTCTTTTGCACTAGAAGTTTTTTCCCAGATCAAATCCCACAGATGCAGTGAGGAACATACAGAGATGATGAGAAGAGGATGAGGAGGGTGTCAATACGTGCAGTAAGGGAAAAGTCTGTTGTTACTTACCGGAGAAAGGAATGTGTGCATGAGAAGCGAAAGGATGCAGTCACTGAACAAATAAAGTGGAAAAGAGAGCAAAGAAAGCAAAGCAAGGAAGAAAGCAAGAAGGAAGGAAAGCAAGCTAGCAAGCAAGCAAGAATCTATATAAAATAT
The DNA here is from genome assembly GCA_013390025.1 of Pitta sordida. Lineage (NCBI taxonomy): Eukaryota > Metazoa > Chordata > Aves > Passeriformes > Pittidae > Pitta > Pitta sordida. The sequence goes on along the minus strand of WEKX01006364.1, from coordinate 19,449 downwards.
ATGGAAAGGTACAAAGGAAATGAAGGTACAGGAGTGGTTGGACAAAGAAGAGAGGCGTGAGTTTTCTGAAGGAATATGGGCTAGTGCAGAGGGAGGGATGGACGTGAGGATGGTTCTGGGACAGTGGTCTATGAAAGAAGCCGGAGAGAATGGCAGCCTGCGGGGTTACCGCAACGCCAGCCCGGTCCCCATCCTCTCTTTTCGCCATCCCCGCTCACCGAGCAGCACCGCGGCCAGCGCTGCCAGCCCCGCGCCCCTCCACCGCCGCATCCCGCCGCTCCGCCGCCTGCGCCTCACTGCCGCCACCACCCCTGGCTCTCGGCTCCAGACGCGCCGCCTCCTCCCTGCCCCAGGCCGACAGCTGCAATGAACCATGTGTCAGACAGTGCCAGAGCTCCACCGTCGTCATCCAGTCCTCCCGCATGGTGATGACCCTGCTNGTTCTGGGACAGTGGTCTATGAAAGAAGTCGGAGAGAATGGCAGCCTCCAGGGACCTGCGGGGTTACCGCAACGCCAGCCCGGTCCCCATCCTCTCTTTTCGCCATCCCCGCGCACCGAGCAGCACCGCGGCCAGCGCTGCCAGCCCCGCGCCCCTCCACCGCCGCATCCCGCCGCTCCGCCGCCTGCGCCTCACTGCCGCCACCACCCCTGGCTCTCGGCTCCAGACGCGCCGCCTCCTCCCTGCCCCAGGCCGACAGCTGCAATGAACCGTGTGTCAGACAGTGCCAGAGCTCCACCGTCGTCATCCAGTCCTCCCGCATGGTGATGACCCTGCTTGGCCCCATCCTCAGCTCCTTCCCTCAGAACACCGTGGTGGGATCCTCCACCTCTGCTGCCGTTGGCAGCATCCTCAGCTCTCAGGGAGTGCCCATCAACTCTGGGGGCTTTGCCCTCTTCTGCATCACCAACCACTACTGTGGCAAAAGATATCTCCCCTGTGAAAGCCACCAATGCTATATGGACAAGGACCCCCAGGAACCCAGAAGCTGATGCTGGACTAAGGACAGAGCTCCTGACCGTTGATTTTGGAGAGGCTGATCTTCCAGGGCTGCTCTTCCAAAGGAGGGCAGCTGGGACCCTCTGAAACCATGGCTGGTGCCTGACTTTCCTGCTTTACTCTTTGTCTATTTCTTGTCTTCCCTTTTTTTGCACTGTAAGACTCTAAAAGCCTCCTTGAGGTATCTGCTGGCACATCTCCCCCTCTGGAGAAGGGGATCAGACTCAGCGTTCTGACATCTTAGCTTAGATATTGCCCCTTGGTCTTAGAGCATGTCCTGATTATTTGGAACCCAATCCCTCCTCTCCCTCAGTAAGAATCTCAGTTCTCTTGGAGGCTCTGAGTGGTCAGCAGCTCACAAGGTTTTGAGGAATAGAATTCCTCTTGGTTTGGATAGCCCTATTGTGGGAAAAGACACTCAGAAGAAGATGTCTCCAAACAATACAGAAGTTGAGACAGAGTGAGAAAAAGCATTTACATTTAAGCTCCTCAGTCTCACAGTCACTGCAGGCTGGGTTGCCCTCAAACTCTATATTATCAAATAGTTCACAGGTTATTATGAGTTGGAAGGGACCCACAGGATCATCTAGTCAGTTCTTCCCTATTTGTGAGCACAAGGTCCAACAGAGCCTCTCCTCTTCTCTGTTTGTAGATTTTCTGCATCAAAAATCTGTCTTCCTTATGTTCCAGATGTGCCCTAGTTTGTTTGTGCTCATTTTGCCCCCACAGCAAATACTGAGGTGACAGAAGTGACCCCTGGGTAACCAGGGCCTATAAGAGCAAGGCTTTCCCCAACTGCCTGTAGAAGGCACCATCTGCCTTCTCTTGTTGAGCAGGATGTGTGTAGCAGATATGTATATAGAGCACCACCTGTGCCAGAGGGGAATTGTGAGATCTCCTCCTGGCATGCTGTGTTTACCTTTCCTGCCCTTTGTGCCATCCTTGCTCTTCAGGCTACAGTAGACCTGCCCCTCCATTCCTACTTTTAGTTTCTTTCGAGTTTGGTAGAAATTTGCATAAATGCTCTTGCTTCACCATGAAAAACACAGCACCATTGAGCAGCAGGATCAGTTGAATGCTACGAAAGGGTCCTTTGGGGACAAAAGTCAAAGCTGCTGAGTGCTGCACCCCACTCCTGCCATGCAGGAGCTCAGATGAGCTCTCAAGGAAGAGGGATTGTCTTCTGACTTCTGTGTCAGGCTTCACATCTCTATGCAACAAAGGTAATTATGGAACTGACACTGAAATGGATCAAGATTCCTTCAGGAAATATGTCCTTCCAGCATTGTGGGACCAACCTGGATTTTGAAGACATCCATGTGAAGTGGTTCTTTAAGCTCAAACTCACTACCTTGGAGGGAAGGAAGGACCTTACTGAACCCTCTTTGTTACTGGCATAATTTATAGAATCATAGAACCATGACATTATTTGGTTTGTAAGGGACCTTGAAAGACCATCTAGATCAACCTACTTGTCATGGGCAGGGCGATCTGTCAGTCTATCACACCTTCATCAAAGCACCACTGAACCTGACTGTCTATATTTCTAATTATGAGGCATCCACCTCCCTGGGCAAGTTCTTTCAGTGTTTCACCATCCTCATTCTAAAAAAAACCCTTTATTATCCTTAATCTAATCCAATCCAATCCAATTTAAACTCATCTAATCTAGTTTTATCTAAATCTGCCCTCCTTTAGTTTGAAAACATTTCCTCTTCTCCTGTCACTACTGTTAAAAAGTCTCTCTTCATCTTTCTTGTAAGTACCCTACATATACTGAAATGCCACAACAAAACATTCCCAGAGTCTTCTCCTCTCCAGACTGAACAAACCCACCTCTCTCAACCTTTCTTCATAGGAGACATGTTTCAACTCTGATCATTTTCATGGCCCTTCTCAGGACTTGCCCTAACAGTTCCCACAGTCAGCAAAGGAACATCAGCTCACCTACAGGACTTAACCCCTCCCAAAGCAGATGTGCACAGTAAATGTCAGGAATCATCTTTCTGGAGACACAGATCCTACAATTGACCAGTGGGGGCCTCTGAATTCCCCAGTTAGAATAAACTCACAGCAGGGCCCTCATACCTTGTCATGGGTGTGCGAGTTACTTCATTAGACAATCATAAGTGAACTCACAGGCTGTCCTACCAAAGCCTCCAGCACTTCCATCCCATGGCTACACCCCACATCCATGTCCATGGATAGGGCACACAGATAGCAGGGAGAGAGTTTTGTTGTCAGCAAACAGGCTCAAGATGAGCACATAACCCTCATTAGCCATATCTGTACCTCACAGCATGCACAGGTCATGTTTTTCTCAACCACAGTCAAGCCTGGGACACAGAAAATGTCTCTGTCAAGTCCAACACTGAAGTTGTGGCCCAGGACAGTGTAGACAGCCTCTCTCTGGAGGTGACTCCAGGTGCCTAGAAGACAAGATGTGTCTGCATATGTGTTCTAATCCACCTGTCTAGTTTGTCTTGTGTGTCAATAGAAGAAAAATAGGCCTGTTTATAAGGCCTGGATTGCCTGATCTATGGGAGACAGCACATTCTGTAAGGACTGAGCTGAGGCTTGAGAATGCCTATTTCTGTCCACTGATGATTAATGGGGCAAAGATGCGTACCTCCACTGGAGACACCTTCTCTGGAGGCAGGAAAATAATTTTTCTCTACTAATGACTTGTTTGTCTTTGAACTTAAATCTTTGCTTAGTTCCTCACTTCAATTAAAACTAAAGACATAGGCCTTAGCTGCATTTAGAGGCTCTGAAATGAGGTAACTGAATCCCTTACAGTCTTTTTATTCCTGTGCCCAGAGCTGCCTTTAATTATTTCCTACCTTGGAGGTTTCAGGACCACCTCACTATCCAGACCCAAATACTTGACACTTCCAGTCTCTTGAGACATGACTATTGCAGGCATTTGCACGTCAGCAAATGGATGCTCACAAGAGAGCACTGAGTTCCTGACAAGGTTCTAGTACCACGTCTGCTGGCAGGAAGCAAACACCCAGCCCAACAGCCACTTGGGGAATTGCACTGCTGTTCTTTAATTGGCCTGTGGAAGGGAGATTATTAACCATCTCTGAGAAGCCCATAAGATCTCCCTGAGGTCAAACTCCCTGTGGCACACAAAGGGAAAACAGAAAACCGTGTCCTAGGTGTGGCCAGCTGGAGCGTTGGTGTGTTAATGAGGTGGGTGTAGGGATGTTCTTATGCTAATAATGCTGTAGACTCTCCAGTGCATAATCTCACCAGAGATCATACACCATATGAAGCTAAACCTGAGAGAGTTTACACTTAGTGTGTGCACACAAAGCTCCCTTTAGTGGAAGTACAGTGGTAGCTGTGAGAGGGAAATCAGGAGAACAAGCTGCCAGCTCCTGGGTGGATGGAATGAAAACAGGACCAGGCAGTTGTGTACAGCTTGAAGTGAGTTGGCAAGGTGATATCTGCTCACCCACTAACAACACTGAATCCAGAGTTCCCCTAATAAATCTACCTCTTTCCAATGCTCTCCATTAGCCAAGGTGATCATGGCTTCCTCGGGAGGATGGTGCATGAAAAAATGTCATTTGGACCATTCCCGCTGGCAGATCTGGTGAGTGAAGCCTCCTCAAGATATATAGCATAGACTTCCAATGCCTTGCATGTTTAAGGAGACTTGGGTTGAAGGAGGTTTCTCTACTCTTTGAGAAGGTGAGATTTTTGGTATGTTTTGCTGTGGGGGAAGATAGGAGAGAAAAAGATCATTCTGATGGTGTTTCAGCTTCGTTGTCTTACACATCCATCTGAGGATAAAGTATGTGCTCCCTTAGAGAACTGATAAAGAATTCTTCCTTGTCTGCAGGGAGGGCATAGATTATAACCAGCAGTTCAGCAGAGCTTCCTGTAATGGGATTCATCTCAGAGGATTTTACCTCAAATCACTGAGATTTGAAATACCTCGTCCCAAGCCGAGACATCTGACATCCATCTAAGGTTCTCACTAGACTACTAACAGATCTCAGAGACACTCTGGCACTTCTAGAGAGATTTTAGCCAAGAATATGAGGCAAAATGAGCCTTATCTCCTTCATGCTCTTTCTCTGTTCATGGACAAAGAAGTGGGGTCACCTGAGGAGCTGAAATAGGAGTATTTCACCATAGATGTTTCAACCTGGTCAGCAGAAATCCTTCCCCTGACTCTGAGATGGCAAGATTACAGAGATGAATCCTACCCCAGTAGCTCTGCTGAGAAGCAGACATGAGTGGAGGACATGGAGGTATTTGCAAAAGCTTCCTGTGCTGAGACCTGGAGAAAGGCAAATATCCAAGACCAGGAGTCCTTGAATAGTAACTGTCATTCTAACCTGCTACCCTATGTGCCTGCAACTGTGAATCCCTTGTGGTAAACTGGCCTGCAAAAGGTAGGAAAGCCTCTTGCATTGCCACATCATCATGGCAATTTTTGTATTCCTCAGAATTTTGTGTATTTGCTGATATCCTACCTCAGTATAGCCTGCCTTGAAGAGTGCAGGTTATGTTATCCCCTTACTACTTGTAACAGCTTTTCCCATAGCTGGAGAGCCTCAGCCTGCTGTCCATAATTTCCTAAGTGGGATTCTAATGCACAGAAATGACAAGATTCACAATCTTCTAAAGGAGATGCCTGATCTGATTAACATATCACCAAATTTTCATTTGGAAGTCTGATTTTCAGGGTCAAATTTAGTTGCCCAAATATGTTTTGCCAGGGAAGGATTTTCCTGACAATTTTACTTTAGGATAGATTCCATTTTCCTATAATGTGCACTAGCTGGATTTTTAGAGATGGAGGTTTTGTTTCACTGCCAGGAACGTCTGAAGAACATGCACAGGCATGCAAACTCTCACAGGAACTTTTGTTTCTTTGCAGATGGACCTCAACACTTCAAAGGACACAGCAAATCGGACAACTGTGAAAGAATTCATTCTTCTTGGCTTCCCAGGCACATGGCATTCCCGAGTCTCCCTTGTGGTGGTGTTTGCACTGACATACTTCCTGGCAGTAATAGGCAATGCATCTGTCATAGCCCTTGTGTGGGTGAGCAGGAAACTTCACACCCCAATGTACTTTTTCCTCTGTAATCTCTCTTTTCTGGAGATCTGGTACACTACAGGTGTTATTCCCAAAGCCATAGGAGTCATGCTGGGGACGAGCCAGACCATCTCCTTTAGTGTCTGTGTCTTCCAGTTGTTCTTTCTTCTCTCTCTAGGCTCCACTGAGTGTTTTCTGCTGTCTGTCATGGCCTATGACCGCTACTTAGCCATATGCCACCCCCTGAGATACAGCTCCCTCATGAACAGTGTCCTCTCCACTCGACTGGCACTCAGCTCCTGGCTGGGAGGCTTTCTGGCCATTTCCCTGCTGGCCTTTCTGACATCCAGGCTGACTTTCTGTGGGCCAGATGTCATCAATCATTTTTTCTGTGATATAGATTCATGCCTTGCCCTCTCCTGCAGTGATACAGGGCCCGTGGAGCTGGCAACTTTCCTTGTCTCAATAATTGTTGTGGTGGCCTCCTGTGTGGTCACCCTGGTCTCCTACATGTACATCATCTCTTCTATCCTGAGGATCCAGTCAGTCCATGGCCGGAAAAAGGCCTTTTCCACCTGCTCTGCCCACCTCAGTGTTGTCACCATCTGGTATGGCTCCACCATATTCCTCTATGTCAAGCCATCAGCCCAGAACTCCCTGGATCTGAATAAACTCGTGAATACCTTTAACACAGTAGTAACTCCTTTGTTAAACCCCTTCATTTACACACTCAGAAACAAAGAAGTGAAGCAAGCTCTGGGACAGGCTTTCCAGAAGAAGTGAAATGTCTTCTCAAAGGGCCTCAATGTGAGCAAACAGATTCATCCCCTCTCTCCCACAACTTCTGCTCTGCAGAAGATCCTCACTGAGTGTAAGTGTCTGTAGGCATCTCAGGTAGTGAGAACCCTCCAGTTCCCCAATGAGCCCATCTCACTCACAGCCATCTCAGCCGGTGCCAGGCCTCAGTTCTACTGCTCCCATCACCCTCTGTTAATTTCCAGGTGAATTCAGAATGCCTCACAGACCAGTACCTGGAAAGGTCACAAACCCCATACATAAACTAACAGAGCTGGAGGAGTTGCCCTGTTAGTATTCCAGTTTGTCAAGTGCTTCATTTTGTCAGAGTTCTTCTGAATTCTCTAAAGAAATCCCAGCAACTGGCTCATTGCTTTAGGAAATTGTTTCTCCATTTAGTCTGATGTGCTCTGGATATATCCATTTCACATTCTTGTGGCTATTTCACCAAGTCATATTCTGATTCAAGATAAAATTTGGCAATGTCTAATATGTCTACCTGTAGTCATTATTCCTAGCATGAGGCTGTAAATGAATTTTACATATTTCCCCTTCTTTCCTCTCCTCAGTATATGAATCTTCTCTTTTATTTTTAATTAAAAATATGCAAAAGGGCGTGTTTCATGCTAAATGAGTCATGGCATTTCCACATCTAAAACCCCACATCATTTTTAACAGTACATTGTTCCACCCATTTTGGACTTTGTTGTGGAAAATTTCTGTGTAATTGGCAAAGTGCTCAGAGTACAGAGCTGTGGAAGGCTGGCTGGTTCGCAAGTCTCTCTTTACACTCCTTGGGAGGATATTAGCACTTCCAAAGAACACTTGCTTTTTCCCCTCCCAATTTTCATTTCAGAACAGATTAATCATGTTCTCAAAGCTTTTCTTTCTGCACACTGACAGTGAAGAGAGTCCATGTGCTCACTTCAAAAAGAGGAGGCATCAACATGGCAGACACCCCTCTGTATCTGAATGAGTGTAAAGCTCCCCAAGTGAGATGATGGAGTATGAGCTGAATATATACTTCTTCTTTCTAGAAGCAATGGTGCTTCTAGAGGAGATTCACCAACCTCCTGCATCCACCTGGGCACTTGATTCTTAGACCTGCATCCAGGCCCAGGCACAACTGGCCAGGGAAAGGCTGAATGCCACCTTTGTTATCTGTCCTTCTCTCTCTCAGAGGCTTTTGGGAATATCCCTGGGACAGCCAGGACTGAGGCTCCAGAAAGAGCCTTAGACTAGATTTATTCTCAGGTAGACATCACTACTTGTCATTCCTGCTTGAGAATTATACATTTTGAGGACAATTGTGTCTCTGGAATGTTGAAATGCTCTGCAGCCCTGGAGAGCAGCAAAAAGCAGGACCTAAAATGTCCAGGAGGTTGGACACATAGTAGAGTGCAAGACACTGAGAGCTGCTGTGAATTCCTCATCAACACTGCCTGGAGCCCTCTGAGATAAACAGGGCCTTGTAGAACCTTGAAGAGAGCTGTCAGAGCAGACCCATGTCACTGGGGAGTGGCAGGCCACCCTGGAACAGCAGTTCCTCAGAACACCACTGAAATTTCATAGAATCATAGAATCACTTAATGGCTTGGGTTTGAAAGGACATTAATGATCACCCTGTTCCAACTCTGCCACCATGGGCTGCAACACCTTCGACTAGATCAGGTTCCTCAAAGCCCATCCCACCTGACCTTGACTGGCCGGGTTGTGGCCTATGAGGCCACTTCCTGGGATAAGGCAGTCCCAGCTTCTCTAAGCAACCTGTGCCAGTGTCTCACCACCCTCAGAGTGAAGAATTTCTTCTTAATAATGACTAATACATGTCTATCCTTTTTCAGTGTGAAACCATTCTCCCTTTTCCTGTCACTCTATGCCCTTGTAAGAAGTCCCTCTCCAGCTCTCTTGGATCCCCTTTCGGTGGTGGAAGGTTCCCCAGAGCCTTCTCCAAGCTGAACACCTTCAGCTTTCCCAGCCTATCTCCAAAGCAGAGGGGCTCCCTCCCTTTGAGCATCTTCATGGTCTCCTCTGAACTTGCTCCAGCAGTTCCATGTCCCTCCAGAACTAGACACAGCACTCCAGCTGCGGTCTCACAAGAGTGGAGCAGAGGGGAAGAATTACTTCCCTTGACCTGGTAGTGACTCTTCTTTCAATGTAGCCTGGGATACAAATGCCTTCCAGGGCTTCAAGCACATACTACGAGGTTATGCCCAACCTCTTGTCCACCAGTACCCCCAAGTCCTGTTTGTCAGGGCTGCTGTCAGTCCACTTATCACCCAGCCTGTGTCCACACATGGGAGTGGCCCAATCCACATTCAGAACTTTACACTTGGCCTTGTTGAGCCTGTCATGAGGTTCCCAGACACCCATCTCTCCTCTAAAATACAAGGTTTTAGGAAGACAACACTATGTGGACTCTACTGGGGACACCTGGGGACATGCAATGCAGGGCAGGAGCATTGTGGGGAAGGAAAAAGGCCCAGGCATACCTGGGGAATCATTTGTGTACTCACAGACTGCACAGGGAAGGGATGAGTCAAAACTAGACAGACATTTTTCCTCAGGGCAGAGGTAGGCAAGTTGGGGCCAAAAGCAGCAGCACAGTCCATGGACATGGGGATGAAAAAAGTGACCACAGGGAGGGAAATATAAGAATAAGCCATATGATCATGCACAAGAGTCTTTGGGCATCCAGCTGAGATGTTGGAACTTCTTCCTTAGAACAGCTTTTCAAACAGCCCCACAGAGTGATCCAGACAGATCACTTGCCTATTTTGGACCCATTGAGCATATAAGTTGAGTCCTCTGCCTGAACTGCAGCATTCCTGCCTTAGAAATACTGAGACCTTTAATCCCAGGGATCAGAAGAAGATTGCTGAATGGGCATGGAACAAACCTGGAAATGAAAAGGCAGCAGTGAAGGAAATGAAAGCATAACCCATATCATTACCTGTGTTAGTTTGCATGTAAGATGAGCCTGTGGGGAAATTATTACCTCTGCAAAGGCTGGCCCTGGTCCTGCGGCAGTGAAGGGCGGGTATAAAAGGCAGACCCAGTCCCTGCTCTCCCATCCACTTCTCTTGCCTCCTTCTACTTGGGAACCAGGTGAGTCTGAAGTCCCTTCTCCTCCTCTTCCAAAGAGAGATCTCCACTTGATGGACATCTCAGCTGATTTGGGGTTTCTCATTTTGGGGTTTTGCAGCACTTTTTCATGGGAGACAAAAGCAGGGAGGTGGTTGGCATAGGGAGAGGCTGGGACATGACTGTGGTGGGGTTTGGTTTATGGACTAAGAGAGAGCCTTCTTGGGTCCAGCAGCTCTTTGTAGGGCCCTGGCCAGATGAGATAATGAAGACCCTGTGGCTCCTGCCACAGTCTCCAGCTTTCTACTCACTGATGGCCTTTGCTCTTCTGTGATGAGATAACCAGGCTGCTCTTCACCCACCCATCCTTGTGCTCTGCTTCATCTCTGCCCTCTCTCTCAGGTGTATCTCCAGGCTCAAGACATGTCCTGCTCCACCTCATGCCGTCCCTGCCAGCCCTGTGGCCCGACCCCACTGGCCAACAGCTGCAATGAGTGCTGTGTCAGGCAGTGCCAGGATTCGACAGTGGTCATTGAGCCTCCTCCTGTCGTGGTGACCATGCCTGGCCCCATCCTCAGCTCCTTCCCTCAGAACACCGTGGTGGGATCCTCCACCTCCGCTGCCATTGGCAGCATCCTCAGCTGTGACGGAGTGCCCATCAACTCTGGGGGCTTTGACCTCTCCTGCATTTCGAGACGTTACGGTGGCAGGAGAGGCCTCCCCTGCTAAAGCTGCTCGGCATATATACATCTTGGGTTGTCTCTCCAAGACCTCCAGATATTGGTGCTGGACAAAGGGAGAATCTTCAGGTCATTCCTTTCAGAAAAACCTTTTCCTCCTGAAAATGCTGGCAGGAAGGGTTAAGCCTGGGCACTCTGAAAAAAAAATGGCCTAGGTCTTTCCTTCGATTTTTCTACATGCCTCCTCTCTATTCATTCCTTGCTTCTACTCCTCTGGGCTTCAAGGCTCCTCCAAGCCAGCCTGCATGCTACGGGAAAGGCAAAGGATGCCCTGCATGGACTTCACCATGGCCAAGAAGTGAAGTGTCTTGCTTTTTCCTACAGATTGCTGCAATGAAGTCCTGTGCTTGTAGAGACCTTGATTCCATCTTTAAACTCAATAAAGGTTTTTGCATCTCAGCCTGGGTCTCCAGCTAGTCCTTCCATCCCTGCATGCCCTTGCCAGCTGCGTAGGGTTAATTGTCTTGATCCTGGCAGAGAATAAGGTGACAATGTAGGGAGATTCTTCACCCAGAAAAATGGGAGGTTTGAACACACTGCAAAGGGTCCTCTTATGGGCACTATCCTGAGGCAGTAGGTAAATCATTCCCAGCTACCCCAGAGCAAGTGGCAATCAGCCCTTGCCTTGCAGTGTCTCTGATCAGACATTGTCCCACAGCTCCTGTGAGAACCTCTGCTGTCCTCAAGTTACATCTAGAATTGTGTGGTAGGTCATGGAGACAAGCCACCATGCAGGATCAAGGGAGTGGGGCACAGTGCTGTGTGTGGGGAGACAGAATATATTCCCAAAATGTGTCAGGAGTGTGGATGGGTGGAATCCCTCAGAGATGGTGCATGGCCTCATCTCTTCCTTCTCCTCCTCTCCATTGCCCAATCTCAGGCCACAGCCAGCACACATAGGCACCCTACCACCACACCTAAGGTCCATGGCAAGATTCAGGTTTTGGTAGACATGCAGGGCAGACATCATTCCCAAGTCAATATTGGGGTTAACTACACTGGGCCTCACACTGGAGTCCCTGGGAACTCTCATGAGCCAGGGCAGTCCAGTAACTGGTGCCCACAGACCCATCACTGGTCGGTGGAGCCTTGTCACACCCAAGCACAGATGGAGCAGCTTTGTTCAAGCTCAACACCTCTAAGGCCCTGCTAGGTCAGCTCTGCTCCAGAAAAGCCCTGTGCAAGGTCATTGTAAACCCTTTGATTTGTGGAGGTGACAATGGGACACACTCAGCAGTATCCATGAGCTCTCCATGTCACACAAGTTCTGTCCACGAGGGTCTCTCTTGCTTAGACTGGTGCTCTTGGGCACTGGTTAGGTCAATATCACATCAGGAGGAGTCAGGAGGAGTCAGGAAGGATCAGATACACAGAAGCCATCCATCCATCCATCCATCCATCCATCCATCCATCCATCCATCCATCCATTGCCCTTTTCCTATCTAGACACTTGAAATGCAAGTCAATGTCTTTTTCTTCCAGATGGTCAGGCTGTGAAATCCTTTGACAGCATTGTCTCCTCTTGCCTGTTTGACCAATGGTAAAGCAGGGTGACAGAGTTATCTAGGCACTGAACACACCTCTTCTGGCAATAAGGCTGATGTGTACTGTGTAAACAAAGACCTGCAGGCCTCATGACAATAAATGTCTGTACCCTGAGCATACCTGCTGGAAATCCCTGCTTTTTAAACATCCTTTCACAGTTTATAGATGGTGGGTAACTGGGCTGATAATGGCACAGCACAAAATGTGCTACTAGTGGGCCTACTAGTGACCCACACTCCTCGTCGTTTCCATGAAATGCTCCTTACGTTTGTCTTATCTGAGTTTCTGTGAAGGACATCTGGCTTCACTATTAATTAACAGACATGCAGAGATTTTATTTTGTGTGATACTCAAAAAATTCTGCTTCAGCCTCTACCCATAAGGGAGTGATTAAAAGGCTGACATGACTCAGACGTCTGCAGTTCCCTGGATGTAGAGAAGGAGCAGATGAAGGGAAAGCTAAGCTCAAGACAGGGCATGAGGCATGAAGGAGCCAACAGGGAAGTTCCCTGCACATTCTTCCTGCTGGAGATTTAGAGGAGAGCCACTGAACCCCTTCACCTCTTCAGCCAATGGATTAATTCTTGCAGTGTCCATGCTGCACCTTCCCCCTCACAAGACCCCAAGACCTTCACTGCTGTCAATGGGTAAATTGCCACAATATGGGCAATTCAGTTCCTTGGTCTGCCTGCCACTCCTGGAGTCCCCCACTCTCTATCTCAGGGCACAAGCACCGCTCCTGCCCTAAGGGATGCAATGGCACAGGCAGGCACCAGCCCAGCCACAGAGCAGCTTCTGTGACATCCCCCACCAGCACCTGTCTGCCCAGTAGCCACAGAGTCTCTCTGGGTTTCTGAATGCACCCCACAGCGGCTCTGTCCTTCCACTTCAGTGCACAGAGATATCACACACTGTGATTCTTTAATTCAAGACCTGTTGAGCCTAGATCTCAGCCTGGCACTGCACCAGGTCAATAAGCTGCACAAATATATTTGACATCAGCTTTGGCATGAGGGAAGGTTGCCCCCACACTCAAAACCACCAACAATTCACTGGAAGCAGATCCATTTGGATTTGGCCTGCGCAAGTAGAGTAGGATTCCTTATCCTTTCTCCAGGCCCTTAAAGCAAGCTGCATCCTTTTGAACTCTCTAGCAGCTGTGTTCTGGCCTGGGGATGCAGGCAGAGGGACACCGTCCATCATTCTGAGGCAGTCCCGATGGTCATATACTGAATGAAAGTAAGGATCTAAATTGATGAGAAATTGTCCTTGTTGCGGTTTGGCATCAGCAGCATCTGAGCGTGAGATTTGGAGGCACACAGGAAGGAAGGTTCAGGAAACAGGAATTGCATTACAGGGCCACTTTTTTGGAGAGATTTCTAGGAGATTGATGCCGACACCTTTCACCTGAACTTGAGTTCCTGATGATGTTGGGAAAAGGTCATGAACAGAGCTGTGGAGAGTACCATGAGCAGCACAGTCTATTTGTGAGGAGAGGCACAAAATTACACATGCTCATGCAAACCTGTCAAATATTTGCACTCACAGTACATTCGCACAAGTCTGGCTGCACACAAGACAACTGAAGACACGAACACATGTAGGAACACAGCCTACTGTGAACCTTGCTGAGGATACCTGGGGACAACCATGGCAGGACTGGAGCACTGTAGGTAAGGACAAGGCCTCAGACATGCCCATGGCAGTGTTTGTATACTCAGAGACTGCACAGAGAGGGACAAATTCAAACAAGCCTGACATTTTTCTTGAAGGCAGTTGTATTAGGTTTTACTGTGGCTGGTTTTCTGGTAGTGTGGGGGGCTATGGGGGAGGCTTTTCTTCGAGAAGTTGCTGGAAGCCTCCCTCATAGCTGGCAGAGCTAATGCCAGCCAGCTCCTGGCTGGACCCGTTGCTGGCCAAGGCCAGGCCAATCAGGAGAGATAGAGACGCCTCTGTGATAACATATTTAAGAAGGGGGAAAAATAAATTAGGAAGAAGAAGACGACAATGACGGCCACCAGAGAGGAGCAGTGAGAAGTTGTAACAGCAAATGCAGGCACCAAGGCCAGAGCCGAAGGAGGAGGAGGAGATGTTCCAGATGTCTCCCTGCAGCCCGTGGTGATGACCATGGTGAAGCAGCTGTGCCCCTGCAGCCCATGGAAAGCTCTCAGGGATGCAGAAGATCCACCTATGGACCACGGAAGANTCTCTCCCCTGTTTGTATGGGGTGGGGTGGGGGCAGGGATGAAGTGAGAGAGCGGCTGTTGGTGAGTCTCTCTGGCATCCAGCCAGGGTCAAACCACCACAGCAGTGTTAGGCAGGATGTAGTCAAAAACAGACACCCCACACATACACTTGGAGATTCAGCAAAAAGTCACTATCAGTGATTAGCTCACCCTGAGGGAGGAATAAAGAAAGACATGGCTCATCCCCATCCACAGGAGTCCTCTGGCATTCAGTTGCAGACTGGATTTTTAAAGAGGGAAAAGGCCTGGAGAACTATAAGCTGGTGAACCTTACCTCTGTGCCTGGGAGGGTCATTGGGCAGATCCTCATCGGAGCAATTTTAAGTCACATAAAAGACAAAGAAATAATCCAAAACAGCCACCAAGGCTTCTCCAAGGACAAGTCATGTCTGAACCATCTGGTGACCTTCTGTGATGGAGTAACTGAAAGAGTCAACAAGGAAAGACTGACCAATGTCATCTATCTAATGTCATCTATTCTGTTGGGTCTTCAACATGGTCCCACACAACATCCTTATCTCCAAATTGGAGACAAATGGATTTGAAGGATGTACTATTGTGAATGTGGAAATGTCTGGATGGACACAGAGAGGAAATTTTGGCCTATGGCTCTATGACCAGACAGAGGCCAGTGATGAGGGATGTCTGTCAGAGCTCTGTTTTGGGACTGGTGCTTTTTAACACCTTTTTCAATGACAGAGGCAGGACATCAAGTGGCCCCTCAGCACATTTGCAGATGACAGAAAGCTGAGTGGTACAGCTGACACTACAGAAGGACTGCGTCATCCAGGGGGACCTGGACAAATTTGAGAAGTGGGTACATGAGAACATCACAAAGTTTAAGAAGTCCAAGTGCAAGTTGAAGCACGTACACCAAGACAATCACAGACATGAGTACAGACTGCACGATGAGCTCATTAAGAGCAGCCCTGTGGAGAAGGACTTGGGCATCCTGGGGAATAGAAAGCTGTACATGAGTTTGCATTTACAGCTTAGAAAGCCAACTGAATCCTGGGCTGCTTAAAAAAGGTGTGACTGGCAGGTTGAGGGAAATGATTACCCCCATCTTCTCTGCCCTCATGAGACCCCAAATGGAATACTGTGTCCAGATCCAAAGACTTCTGCACAAGAAAGATGTGTACCTGTTAGACCAAGTCCAAAGGAGGACACAACGATGCTCAGCAAACTGGAGCAACTCTCCTCTGAAGACAGAATGAGACAGATGGGGTTGTTCAGCATGGAGAAGTCCCTGCGTAGAAAACATTGAGGCCTTTCAGTAAGGGAAGGGGGCTTATTTTTAAACAGGCAGATACTGACAGGACGGCAAGAGTGGTTTAAAATAAGAGGAAATATTTGGACGAGATGTTAGGTGGTCAAAGGAACCATTTGCTGAGAGAAGCTGTGGGTACCCCATTCCAGAAAGAGTTCAAGGCCACATTGGATGGGGCCCTCAGCAACTTGATCAAATGAGTTGGCATCTGTCCATGATGAGGAGACTCCTTCCAACTCAAGCCATTCTATGATTATATGATTCTATGACTCTTACATCTTCTGCCTGAAAACAGCACTTTAAACGAACTGATCCGAGTAGGATCACTTGCTTACTCTGGAAATATCCAGCACGTAAACTGAATCTCTTGCAGGCACTGCGGCATTCCTGCCTTAGAAATACTGAGGTCTTTAATCCCAGGGATCAGAAGAAGATTGCTGAATGGGCATGGAACAAACCTGGAAATGAAAAGGCAGCAGTGAAGGAAATGAAAGCATAACCCATATCATTACCTGTGTTAGTTTGCATGTAAGATGAGCCTGTGGGGAAATTATTACCTCTGCAAAGGCTGGCCCTGGTCCTGCGGCAGTGAAGGGCGGGTATAAAAGGCAGACCCAGTCCCTGCTCTCCCATCCACTTCTCTTGCCTCCTTCTACTTGGGAACCAGGTGAGTCTGAAGTCCGTTCTCCTCCTCTTCCAAAGAGAGATCTCCACTTGATGGACATCTCAGCTGATTTGGGCTTTCTCATTTTGGGGTTTTGCAGCACTTTTTCATGGGAGACAAAAGCAGGGAGGTGGTTGGCATAGGGAGAGGCTGGGACATGACTGTGGTGGGGTTTGGTTTATGGACTAAGAGAGAGCCTTCTTGGGTCCAGCAGCTCTTTGTAGGGCCCTGGCCAGATGAGATAATGAAGACCCTGTGGCTCCTGCCACAGTCTCCAGCTTTCTACTCACTGATGGCCTTTGCTCTTCTGTGATGAGATAACCAGGCTGCTCTTCACCCACCCATCCTTGTGCTCTGCTTCATCTCTGCCCTCTCTCTCAGGTGTATCTCCAGGCTCAAGAGCCATGTCCTGCTCCACCCCTTGCCGTCCCTGCCAGCCCTGTGGCCCGACCCCGCTGGCCAACAGCTGCAATGAGTGCTGTGTCAGGCAGTGCCAGGACTCCACTGTCGTCATCCAGCCCTCCCCCGTGGTGGTGACCCTGCCCGGACCCATCCTCAGCTCCTTCCCTCAGAACACGGTCGTGGGATCCTCCACCTCCGCTGCCATTGGCAGCATCCTCAGCTGTGACGGAGTGCCCATCAACTCTGGGGGCTTTGACCTCTCCTGCATTTCGAGACGTTACGGTGGCAGGAGAGGCCTTCCCTGTTAAAGATACTTGGAAAGCCCTGATGAGATGTCTTGAGGAACTCAGAACATGGTGTTGGGCAGAGGATCTCGGTTTTGAGTTCTGTTTGCAAGATAGCTGAACCAAACTTGCTTTTCTCTCCCTTTTTCTTATTTGCATTGGTTCCTCTGCACTACAAATCCCAGCTTGTTGGGGGACATTTGGTTTCTCCCCCACATTGTGGGGCAGGCAGACAAATATCATGCAGAAACTACTACACAGCCTAGGAGCGCAGGCTCTCTGCTGCCCTTTGTGTTCCCTCTGCTTGCAGTGACTTTATTTCCCTCTTTTATTTCATTAAAGTTCTGCTGCATTCAAGTGTGGCCTTGGTGTGGTCTTTTCTTCTGGTTATACTCCTGAATGTCAAAGGAAAAATGTGTTGTTCACTGGTGGAAGTGTTTGGGGGCATAAGGAGACCCTTATTCATTCACAGAGGAATGGAATTCTGGGGCACCGTGGAGCATCATTTCTTTAGCCCACCACCCCTTCGAGCTGAGGAAGACATCCCTGTCTGCTCTGCTTCCACATGCCTCAAGCCTTATCTTGATGCATCTCTGCCAAAAAACGCCCAGAAAATTGTGAGACCCTGAGGCAGTAGCAGCCTCATGAGCTCTTGAGAAAGGATGTTCCTCTTGTTCTGGCCAGAGCTATACTGGGCTGATGGGTGTAAGGGTGCTGGACATATTTTGCTCTGAAGAATAACAGGAGCTAAAATACAGGGAACAACATATTTATTGGGCTATAGATTCCACTCCATCTTCCTCTCCCCTGCACAACCCAATAAAAGGTGAGGATGAATACCCATTGAGCACTTTTTGAGCACTTTTTCCCCCTCTGTCATGTTCCTTTAGCTCAGAACATGTTGAGTCCAAGGTCTCAGTCTCTGTCTGGCACAGCACCAGGCTGATGGCCCGCACTGGTACATTTGGCATTGGCTTCAACCTGAGGCAGGGATGCGTCTCACACCAGACAGCACTGAAAGTGCAGTGAAAACAAAATCACTGAGACATAGCTTGGATGAAGTTGGCAAGACTTAGCCTTTCTCACTGTCCAGAAAGCTCAACCTGTTCTTCTCAAGTCCCTTGCCTGGGGGAGAGCTGTGTCCTAGCCTGGAGAAGCAAGGAGCGGAGACTGGAAACCATGCTTTGGCATTTCCAATATTTTTAAAATTGAATTAAACTAAGGATCCAAATAGGTGTCAAACCATCCTTGTTGGGACCTGGAATCAGCAGCAGCAGAGTGTGATCCTTGAAGGAGTAGGAAAAAGGAGGATTAAAGATACAGAATCTTAAATTCAGAACCTATGGTGATGAGAAGTCTCCACCAGGTTTGTTCTTTTCTTGTTCAGCTGCCCTGAAGTTCCTTTTGACTGGTTGCTTTGTGGAGCTTATCGACAGAGTAATGGAGAGTGACACTGGCATAAGTAGAGCAATCCCTCATGAGGAGGGACACACGCACAAACACATGCACCCTTATGCACAACTGAATGTAATCATGCACAAATTTTTGCACCCATGGACATTCATATAATCCCAGCTGGACACAAGTGCATGTGAAGTAAGAACACACAAAGACACAGCTGGCACAGCTTTGTGAGAGGAAAGTCCTGCTTGTCTTGCTTGACCAACAATATGAAATTTAACAAAGACAAGTGTCAGATTTTGAAGCTGGGATGGGACCACCTGGGTTGTATGGACACACTGGGAATGAGATGCTGGAAAGCAGTGCTGAGAAAGGGACCTGGGGGTCCTGGTCTATGGCCAGTTGGCCATGAGTCAGTGGTGCCCTGGCAGCCAGTGCTCTGGCTAACCATGTCCTGGGGAGCATCTGGAAAAATATTGCCAGCCAGGCCACAGAGGGGATTCTTCCACTCTGCTCTGACTGAGGGGAGACATCACTGAAGTTACAACTTCCTGGTGAGGTGAAGAGAAGAGACATGCACTGATCTCTTCTCTGTGGGGACCAGGGACAGGACCCCAGGGAATGGCCTGAAGTTGTGTCAGGGATGGCTTATGTTGGATATTGAAAAAAAGTTCTTCCTTCAGAGGATGGTTGGGCACTGGAACAGGTTCCTCAGTGAAATTGTCATGGCCCCAAGCCTAACAGAGCTCAAGGACAATGGTGGCTCTCAGGCATATGGGGTGACTTTTGGGAATGGGCCTGTGCAGGGCTAAGGGTTGGACTCGATGATCCTTATAGGTCTCTTCCAACTCAGTGTCTTCTGTGATTCTGTGAAACAATCAAAACGAATTGTGGCCTCTTCTGTGAACAACGGGAGGTGATGGTGGCAAGGTGTCGTGGTTTGACCCTAGCTGGGTGC
>WEKX01006361.1:10774-58179 GCA_013390025.1 Pitta sordida | reverse complement strand
ACTCAGAATAACCTGTGAACCTGGAGATCGCTGTAAATGCTCAGGAGCAGAACCAGTCACCAGTGGGCATGATAGCCTGAATCAGACATTAAAGGCATTGGAAAGAGGCAATAAAAATAGAGTTCAGGTCTACTACTTACGTTTGTGCTCAGTTTCTGTCACTGATGGACTGAAACACTAATCCCATCTGTTGCTGAATATCAGTTCTGTCTAGTCCTGGCATAGGAAAGCCATCTTGAGTGTCCTGTGTAGATGTTTTGGACATGTGAGCAGCAGAAAACAACGTATCAGAGAAAGCAAGTAAAAGAATATTTATTCAGTCAAAATGGTGTTCAGTGACATACACTGGGAGCTGTGTAGAAGAGAGCAAACCTTCTTCAGAGCTCAGCACTTCTAGAAGGGATTGCTGCTATCAGCAGCCTGTGGATACCTCTCAAATCACTTCTCCAGTATCCTGGAGGCACAGGTCTGTGGAAATGATCAATGTCCACTTCTTTGGAATTTTGATTGCAGAGTAGAAAAAAAAGTCTACAGAAAAAAGTCTTGTCTGAGTGTGCATATGGTTGACAGAAGGGCCAGCTAGGAAAGAACAACTCTGCCAGAAATGGTTTTCCCTTTAAAAACCAATACAAAATCAAAGTGCTGAACCAAAGAAAAGATCCATGAACAATAGAGCATTAATTTATAGAGTAGTTTCCTTTTCAAAAATAAAACATTTCAAGGTGGTAGGAGAGTCATTGTTCAATGTGGAATGCTAGGCAAAAAGACATTTTTTTCCTTCTCTTATAACTTATCCAGGAGGGAGTTTGTGTAACATATCTTCATCCTAAAATGACAATTAACTGCAATCAAAACTATAAGCATTAAAAGAGATTGTCTAATTTCCTTTTTCCCCAAGAATTAGGAACAAATGGAGACAAAATAATTGAAACATGTTTCCACCTTTTGAAATTAAAAATTCCCTTTTTAATTTGAAGGTACTTTTTATTTAATATGGTAAGTATACTTACATGAGAGAAAGAAAAAATTATGAATACCAACAAACAAAAAAAGTAAAATTCTGAAATGTATATCAACTTTGCTCCCTTCCAAAAGTTTGCATTTTTATTTACAAAATATATTCATCAGAGTGTCAGGAAATGTCTGCAGAAGGGCATACTGCATCCTGCCAAACTCTACTTGTAAGATTTCCTAAATGCCCCTCAATATGATGACCTCACACAATTAGGATGCACCAAATACCTTGAGCAAGCCATGTCTTCGTATTTCATTGCATGAGCTTATGTAAGGAGATGACAACTAAGCTTTCAAGAATATGTAATAAGGATTTTTTTTTTTTTAGCTTTAATTTTCTTATTTCTGTCTAGTATCTTACCAATGCTTTGATAATTTGATCCTATTCTTTTATTCTGAAATGGATATTTGCCTTCTGATTTCTTGATTTTCCTTTCTAGGACCTGCTTGTGGTTTTGGCTTAATATGCCTCGTATTAGCAGTGGAGTTTTACAGTGTTATGCCAGTTGGCACTTCATATTTCAGCAGGTTGAAGAGCAGTATGAGGTCTTGTGTGAAAAATACCCACCCAAATTAACCAGTTACAGTCCTTTAGCAACTGTTTGTGTGTATTAGCTGCTGTACATCAGGAAACAGAATACACCAGTTCTGATACACCAGTTGTCCACAGTTTCCCAAAAATACAAGCCCAGTTAATTTCTGTTGCAGTTGAGAGAAGACAGTAGCTATGAGCGAAACATACATCAAAAAATAGAAAAAATGGATGGCTAAATTTTGCATTAACATTAATTCCCTTTGCATAATGTTGTGAGGTATACTGTTCTTTTGAAACCAAGCCACAGTATTCATTGTGATATTAGGAGAAACAAAAACAATAATCCCATTTCTTCCCATTTCGGCATGGCAAGTGTAGATTAATGCAAGTAAAATGTAAATAATATTATATGCTGAGAAGGGCATGTGATCCAATAGAATTTTTCAGTGAAATTCAGATTAATGGATTTCTTAGGGTCAGGAGAAGATATAGGGTCATATATCTTCTGTATATTGATGTCTGTCAAGTCTGTGCATGCAGAGTGGATGATACCACGTCTACGTGACATCAATGCTCAGAGCATAGCAAAAAACCTGGTGTTCATTTTTTACAAGATTGAGATTATAGAAGCAGAATAAAGGGCCAAGAAACAAGAATAATTTAAGTTTATGCTGACATGTCTAGTTCAGAAATTCTGGTGTCCATTTATACATGGAACTAATAAATTATTTCAGTTCTCAAGCTCTCCAGAACTTAAAGGCAGTGACTTACATAAACAAATTCTTTTCTGTCAGCACTTGAATCCAAAGTAGGCCTTGGTATGGTTGTCCAAGATTTGTCTTCTGCAAACAGAAATGTTTTTTAATTTTGCTTCAGCTTGAGTCTATATGAAAATCCCAAAGAATGCAGCACACGGTTGGTTGTTCATATGACATTTCATGCCAAGAACTCATAATGCTTCTTCAGACTTTCTTACTATGGCACAGGTTCAGTTTTCACCATTTCAGAGAGATTCCTGCACTATGACACTTCTTGTCTAGAGGGAGACTAACAGTGTTTTAACATACCAAGGACAGAGGTGCTTTTATCAGGGTCCAAACCATGACTAGAGTGTTACCTATCAGATAAGGGTGCAATTGCAAGGCTATGTGCCTTGAGCTGCCCCTCAGTTCTGTCAGCCAGGACAGGCTGTCCTGGGACTGTGGCTCCTCCAGCACACCCTTCTGTACATCTCTTGCATACATATAGCAGTGGATGTATAAATGCCTCTTCTGTGTTACAACAAGATATTAGTTCAGCTCAAGCCTATCCCTACATGAAGGATTTCTCTTCGCTAAAAGGGTATCGAAATAAAGTATTAGATAAGAGCAAATTGTGAAAGTATGCATCAGTTCTTCTGTCTGCACTCAACAGTGTGACAGTTGTTCAACACTGAAATACTGAATAAGGTCATATTGTGTAAATAAAATGCCATTCTTGGCTTCAATCATATTGATGTATGACTGATTTAATTGAACCTTGAAAGGAGATGGGTATTAGGGAAAGAATAATGTTGCAGGGAAGCTCTGGTATGTTGTGGGTAGCACCATTCTGATAATACTCTATTGCCCTTTGTTCATGTGGCCAAAAGTCCATTACTTTGAAGACATGACCAATTTCTTTCAACTTAACATAATGACAAAAATATTTTTTAGTGGAATAAGAATTTCTTATACAGGGAAAAAAATTAGTTTTAATGACAAAGTTTCGTTTTACTGAAGTAAAACACGTATAAAGAAGGTAAAGTACACCGCACTGCTTGAACTGACATTTTTTGTGTCAGTTCAACACTCATGTGTGTTCTACACTCATGTCCAATGCCTTTTAAATGTGTGTTCTACAATCATGTCCAATGCCTTTTAAATGTTAGTATATTTTCTAAACTGGTTTAATAGTTATTTATTTCAAATATTTCTGGACTTAAAGGAATGAAAATATTATAGAATACCACCAAAAAAAAAAAAAAAAGAGACTATAATAAGTGAAATGTAAAATTTATATTTCAGGAATATTTTTTACTATTAGTTTTATGTGCTATTTACATCAATAGTAAAATGTACTGATTGTATCAAACTGGAAGTGTTGATACACAAGTAGCTGCTTTTACAAAGGCAAAGGTATTAATTATCAATTAGCAGAAATTGCTTCTAATAAGCAATTTCTGGGGGCGAGGAGAAGAACAAGTGATCAGGAAGAGCTGACACTTACAATGTTCTGTAAATTACCAGTTTGTTTTTTTTTTTTTTTATACATCTGCCTTGGATGATATGAAAAAAGGTGTCAGGGACATAATTATTAAATACATCTAAGATACAAACCCTTTTGTTGTTCTTTTAATCATTTGAGGGGAGAATATTAATTCATTGGAAGATTTTTGTCCTTTTCTACAAATAACAACTAAAACTAACTAATAGCTCAATTATTTTGTTAATGAGGTAGCACCCCTCCCCACTGGCATGAATTCAGTTTAATTTTTTTTTTTCTTCAAATGTCTTCTATTCTACTATCAATCAAATATCTTTTTGGTGCATAATCAAGAAATCCTAATGGAAGGAAAAATAAATTGGAGCTGATGACAACTACAGTGGCTTACTTATAACCACTGCCTGTCACCCATGCAGCCATACTAGTTATTACAGGCTGACTAAGGAAATGGGAAAGTAAGTATTTTAAAAGCAAGACAGTGAAAGAGGAGCCAAAGTTGGGGTCTTATATGAATATTTAATTAATTATTCTATATAAGTTAATTATACCACATTTTAATGCATTGTCTTATCCAAACTGTGTCTTTTATGAACTTGGCTTCACAGCTTTTAAGAAAAAACACACTAAAATGATGCCTTTAGTTACCTTCTTCATCCACATTAAGAATTTCAATGAATGCATCCACTTTCAGAAGTGGTCTTTCCACTGAAGGCACATGGCACCCTGGCTGGTATTAGAAATAGTGTCTGTCCCCCTGTACTGGGCACTGATGAGACTGCACTCCAAGTACTGTGTTCAGTCCTGGCCCCCCCACTTTGAACAGGATATGAAGTACTGGAGCATGTCTAGCAAAGGGCAGGAAGGCTTTCGAAAGGTCTAGAAACATATCTTATTAGGAATGGCTGAGGGATCCAGTTTCTTTAGTCTTGAGAGGAGGAGGCTCAGAAGAGACCTCTTTGCTCTCCACAATTTACTGAAAGGAGATTTTAGTGAGGTGGATGCCAGTGTCTTCTACTGTGCTTGCAGACCAGAGGAACTGGCCTAAAGGTGAGACAGGGGATATTCAGATTAGATATTAGGAAAAAAATTTTCACTGTTAGGATGGTCTGGCACCAGGGAGGTGGTGGAATCATAATCCCTGGAGGTGTTTGAGAGGTGTCTGCATCTGGCATTGGGTGATGATTTAGTGATTTAAGGGTTACAGTGGTAGTGCTGGGTTAACAAGATCTCTTCCAACCTTGATGAATCTATGATTCTATGGTTCTATGATGTCTTAGTTTACTTCTGGTTTGTTTTGTTTGTTTTCCTCATTTCTCCCATTGGAAGAGAAGAGAAAGAAAAACGCATTACTGGGATTTTCTTTGCATTTTCACCCAATTTGCTCACTGTTTCATAATGAAACTAAATACAGAGAGAAATTAAAGGGAATAATAAAAATGTTAAAATATCATTAAAATCAGAGACAAAAATATTCGTAACAAACACATGTTGAACATTTTACTGAATTTACAATCAAAGACATAATTTTTTGTCTTGATTCGAGTGCAGTGTTTTTCCTGATACTGATTCTCATGGACTTATGTGATATAGTTTTAAACTAAAATAATTAACAAGCGTCATGGGGAAAGCCTTTTTGTTCTATTGTAAAACTTTTCTCCTTTTTTCTGGAACAGAAAATAGGTTTCTCTTCTTATCTCCCTTTCCCTCCCCTTTTCACCTGACAAACAGTGGAGGATCCTGTGTCTTATCTCCCCTTCCTGGCAAGGCATGTGGCCAGAGGAGTAGCCTTCTCCTTTCTACTGGACAAACAATGGAGGATTATTTTTCTTATCTTCCCCTCCCAGCAAGGCATGTGACTAGGGGAGGGGCCTGAGGGCCAGGGCAGGCTGAGTGACAGCCAGTGGCATGTGAAGACGTGCCCACAAGGCATGTGACATGGGAGGGGCCTGAGACCCTATAACTACAGCTCCTGGGCTCACAGGAGGAGGTTCGTGGACCTTCTGGACTGAGGATGCCTTGTTTTCATCTCTGATCTCTATCGCTGCCATTTTGCTCAGGACCACGTGGACCTTTGACTCCTCAGCACAGCTTTTTCCTTGCTGACCGCTGGATCTCCCTGCAGCTTCTTGGACATTTCAGGAAAGGATCATTGGCTGTTATTCACCTGGTTTGCCTACCCTGATCTCTATTCTGCTGCACCTGGAATACTGGAGGTGCCCTGGTTTTTCCCTTGAACTAGGCACCCCCCATGTGCTTGTTTATTTTCCCACTTATCTACAGTTGTCATTGTTCCATTGGTTTTTTTTTTTTAATATTGTTATTGCTGTGTTCAAATATATATATATATATATATTTGTTATATTGAATTTTTCCCCTTTCTCCCAGTAAAGTTCATATTTCTCTCCATATATATATTATTCAAGTATTTCTAAATTTAATTCATGCTTCATCTTAATTGACCCAGGACAACGAGATCTTCAGATCTTCAGCTGCTTCCAGAAATTGCTTTTCCATAATGTTTAGCTTAAGCTCCCCCTTCCTCTGGAAACAGAGCTAGCCAGTGGCGTACCACTAATTTCTCATCCACAAAAAAAAAAAAAAAAGGAAAAAAAAAAAAAAGCAGGACATTATATTTTATGCAGAAAAGCAACAAATGTGATGAAAAAAAACAAAGAAAAATCCCTATGCTTCAGGATTCACATCCAATATCTCTACAGATCCATTTATCCAAATTCGTATTAGACATTTTGGCTACATGACTGTCTACATATATCCTATATATATCCTATATCTAAAGAAATCATATTGTTTGTCCCTGCTGAAAAGATATTTCTGTATATCATACCTTTATTCTAAAGAAATGCTCTTTACCCAAACTTTGTCGGAAGAAAATGTTTGAGAAAATATTTTTCTTCTGGTGATTTTGTGATATATTGGTTCTTAAGCTGAAGAAAACATGGAAGGATTATGTAGATATTTCAGCTATTTTCTGGAAAATATATCAAGCATACACCTTGTAAAATAAGGAATAATGACTACTCATTTTGTGAGTATGAAAGTGCAAGAAAGAAAGCTGCTTTTATTGGAGATTTTGTGATATTATTAAAAATTCAAGAAATATTACTGTATCATTTAATCTTTCTATTAAAAACTATTATTTTTTGTAGAAAAATGATTTCATAAAATGAAAATAATAATGGATTGTTTATGGAATACACACATTCCCAATTCTTGGTAGAAGGCCCACAGAAAAATACAAGCCCGGTTCTAGCATAACAATATCCGATTTTACAGCTGAAACAAGACAGGCTTCTTGTATATGTAGATTCAATAGCACAGTTAATGCAATTCGATAGTAATGCCAGGCATGCAAAAAATAGGTTAAAAATAGAAAGAATCACTTTATTTCACATGATATAGTAACCACAAATAAGCCATCATTACTGGCAAAGTGAATCAACCAGCCTCTGGCCAGAAACTTCAAGGGATATAGCAGCAGGTAAAATACACCCTAACAAACATAAAGCTGCCTCTCTTTCACCCACAATGGAAACATACTATATGAAATGAAAGTGTTCAGACCTCTTGCTGTGGGACCCGTCTTCTGATGAACCACTAGCCTAAACTTTAAAATCCTTGTAAAGAAAACCTTAAGATGAAAGCATAGACTGAATACATGTAAAGTTATTGAAAATACAATTTTATTATACATTCATTGCAGGGAAAATAATATCTGGGAAAACATTCAAGCTCCACCACGTATTTTAATAGGGTTTGCCTCTATGAATTTTAAAATGAAGAAACCTTGAGAAAATTCATGGCCTTTAGGCATGATGGCAGGGTATCCAAAAAAAGATTTTTGTAACAACTGGAAATTAGTTTTTTTCATTAAAATTGAGTCCAATAAGTATTTCTTTCAACAACATAGCATACAGAAACTTTATTTCTCAGAGTAGCTTTCTGAAATCTTTAGTCGAAAACACCGATGAAAAGGATATATTAAAGACAAGTGCAAACCCTTTAATGGGCACAGCATAGTTCTGTATTTGTGATGACAATTTTGTCTGAGTTAAGATTTTGGGGATTATCCTGTTTTCATGTTGAATTTTCACACAGCCTATCAATGAACTATGAACAACATTTGGAATAAAGCGTAACCTCAGTTTAGTTTGCACCTTGTCTTTCACTCATGCAGGATGTGTAACTGGATAAAAATAAGTAGTGTCAGCAGCGAGTAGCCAGTAGTCATTGGTCATTGTTCTTCCATGTAATTTGGAATTTGGTTATTGAAGGATAGATTCAGAAAAAAATGTACAGTGAACCCTCACTACTTTGTGGTTCTTCTCTCACGGGTTCACTTCTTCACAGAGTGTTTTCTCTGTGATAATGTAAGTCTGTTTTGCAGTGTATTTGCAACTGTGCTTGCACTAAACTGACAGTCATGAACACGCAAATTAGCCCCACCCGCCGTGCCACCCCACTCAGCCCTGGCACACTCTGGCAGTGTGTTGGCAGCTGCCAGCCCCCCCCCTGCCACCATCCTTGCCACTGGGCCCCGCCACCATCCTGGGGTCACAAGTGACAGCTGCCAGTCCCCACCACCTCCTCATGCCCAGAAATAGCAAAGGCCGGCCCGACCACATAAGCTCTCTCATACAGTACCAGAGGGGCAAGAGACACCCTCCCCCACCACCTCCAGCACCACAGGGGTGGGGGACACTCCCCGCTGCCTGCCCTGGCCCCTCAGGTGTCGGGGACACCCTCTGACACCCATCCAATGCCACAGGGAAAGCCAGGAATCCCTGCGCCCTGGTCCCTGCCAAAGGGAACCCCTGGGATTTTCCGGATGCAGAGAGGGGTCAGAAGAGGTGCCCTTGGCTTTCCTGACCCATCACAGGGTGTGAGGAGGTGCCAGAACTGCCCCCTGGGCTCTGGGACTGAAGGGGGTGATGTGGTGGGCAGGGTAATTTGCATATTAATGAGCTTCCTATCTTCACAGAACGAGAGGACCGCAGGAGGGGAGGGAGACCCACAGCCCCGTGATAATCAAGGGATGACTGTATTTTCAGGTAGATAACATACAAATTGATCATAGATGTTCATGGTCTTTCCTACTGGGAAACCATGCAGCTCTGCTGAACTGCGAAAGTTTACTCCAGAGAACAGTTTGGCCCAATCCATACAGAATATCTTAATTGCTTTAAGAGTGGCTTCTAAAAAAGTTAGAAAAGATGGTTACTCCTTATACTTCTGTGGTAAAATCAGTGATAAGGTAGAGCAGTTTTTTTTTTTTTATTATTCTTTCCCTTTTAAAAATTACGGAAAGATGAAAGAATACATAAACAAGAAGTAAGATAAGGTTAGGTGCAGATACGCAGGGACAGAATGTTAATAATGTGGAGCTGTGGACTCTTGAGAGTAGTCATTACTCTTCTGTTTGAAGATGAGATGCCAGAGGTGGTTTGTTATAGTGTTCCCTCATAGCTGTAATGAAAGAATGAGATAAAAATATATATACATTACTAGAAGAAACAACCAGAATACATTAATGGAAGAGTGGTGTTTGACCTAAGAGGTATAATGGGTAGCCTCTGATTTCCCTAAAAGAGGCTAGATTTTGATAACTTAGTAAAGTGTTATCTAGGTAAAATTATGTGCAAAACCTGTGTGCCATCCCTAGCCTTTATCCTCCTCCCTACCTCCTGCCATGCAAAATGAAACGAGGGATTGTTGAGGTTTTCCTGTTGTTATCATCAATTAATTGAACCATTAAGTAACTGAGGAATCAAATAAGTGAATTCCATTTGGGCCAGAAAGACTAAAATTCTGACCTTATCAACTTTATCAGTTTATTGGGAGCTGATAAAGGGTAAAATTGGCCCATAAAACAACTGTTTCAGGGAATGCGTTGGATCTAGGAATCAGTTCCAAGTGAATTGTTTTTGTTGCCTCAGTGTTTTGCCTGTGAGTAAGTTGGAGATGTCAGTATGGGCTTTCTTCTATCCACTGCTGAAACCAGAGCTATCAATGGATACACTGCCTTTGCAGTACAAGTGTTCTCATACCAATATTCAATACTGAGATATGCCCTTGCATACCCAAATATTTTCTCTACTATTTCTACTGTCGTCAACAGGATTATCAATGTGTTTGTAACACAGCAATAGTTCTAGATTTCATATTCAGTGAATCTCCAGCAAAACTCCAAGGAATTATGACATATTATAGTGCAACTTGTAAAACATAGTCCTTGAGAATGGTCTCAGCTTATCACACATAGTGGTTGCTATAGGCAGAACTCCTCCCAATGTGGATGCTTTCTATGGGTCTCCAGAAAAAGCAGAATTCAACTTTATGATTCATTGTGTGTTAGGCCTTTCTGAGTGTCATATAAAAACTAGTGATAAAAATTTGAAAGGAACTCAGCTGAACGTTGGACCCAGCATGTAGTCGATAAGGCTCAGTTATTCACGACTGACACAGCATGGCAAAGCTATGAAGACATTGCTTATTTCAACTTCTATTGCCAAGGTTGTGTGCTTGACAACTCAATCAACAAATGATGAAAATGTAAGAAGGAGTCTGAATCACTGCCTTATCATGAGAAAGATATTCAGAATGATTCCTTTGTTCCTTCTTTTCAGTACGCTGTAGAGGGAGGAATAAGGGAAGCCTAAAACCCCCATGTGGTGTCCTAGCAAGACACAGATCAATATGCAGTGGCATCAATAATGGCAGCAACGACCATGCAAAAGTCCCAGAAGAAACTGGATCACTTCACACACCTTGCTTTCTTCTCCTCTGTGTAGTCTTTCCTCAATTATTCTCCTCTTGCATACTCCATCTTTTACCTTAGTCTACTAAATGCCCACCTACAGAATGCATATTTTCCGTGTGGCGAGTATGCAACCTTTCTCTTAGGCAGTGATTTTCTCACTCAGCACTTCCTCCTCAAATTCTTTCAGTGTCAGGCTCCCACCCACCTCAGTGACTGAAGATAACTATCATCCTGCTATTCAAATCAATGCATGTAGATACATACCCTTTTTCCCCTTTTCTTCTCACATTTTGGTCTTAACTGGTTGGGGCAGGAGAATAAAGACAAGCAAATAACATGGGACCCATTGCCCTTGGAAGTGAGTGTAGCTGCCTCAGTAATGAACATGTCTGCGCATCTTCTGCCCAGTGAAACATCTGATCAACGCTTTTTGGAAGAAAATGACATCCATTTAATTTCAATTATATTTATTTCTGCTTGAAAAAGTATGACCTGTTGTTGGGCTCATCCTTACAAAAATAAATCTGGGTTTCTCAGGTGGGATGGACATTCATCATTGAATCTGATACTATTACAGTGCAATGAAGGCTGAGAGCCCTTAGACTGCTTGTAGTACAGACACTCTGAGGATTCTTGCCAGAGGAAGCAATTGTGCAGATCAGTATGGAGGAAATTAATAAAAAAAAAGCAGACTTCTGCTTCATAATGAACTATATTAAGTTGTGCAAATCCCATCTAAGTTTGTAGATTCTGTTTGGGTATTTTTTAGTGAATGTATATGAAACCAAAAATGTTGTTCTCTTTGATGTTGTATAAAGCCCAGTCACTAGCACTATTTAAAAACTGGCATCTTTAGGAATTCATGTTACTAGAAAATTCAATTTTATTAATTGAATAAAATTGGCTGTATGGATATGATCAGGTTTCTGGCTATGAGGACTTTTGCTCCTGACCAAGATATTTAACTGAAGAGGTTCAGCCACATCCTGCAGGAATGGCACAGCTCTCAGCAGACCCATGAGGGTGTTTGCCTCAAAGTGTCTTTTGCTCTGCTTTCACAGGACCTTGTCTTGACATTTTCCTTTTTCAGTGCCACCTGTGAGCTGTTTTTTACTGGTGGCTTAATGCTCTCTCCTAGAGCCACGATTTTTGTAAACTACCCACAGTGAAGTAAGACTCAAACCTTACTTCTTTTTATTTTTATATGTAAAACACAAAAATATGAGGCTTTGACATCCTTTGTTGTGCATAAAATTCACCCATTGTGAATGGACTTTGTAGCTACTGGTCTGCTCAGCATTTATTCTGGGCTGATCAGCTTTGACTCCATTGTGTGAGCATGGTGCCCATGGTTCCATAGTTGTGGGTTTGACCCTTGGGTGAGCATTCGCTTGGGAGTTGGACTAGATGATCCTTGTGGGTCCCTTCCAACTTGGAATAACCTGTGAACCTATGAAATGTTAAACTGTCCTGGAAGAAAGCTTGGTCTGCTCTGGTGTGAAGTAGTTTCTTGTTCTCATTCAGTGAAATATTTGTAGACTACTAACTTTTTATTTGATACTTTCTAGATTACCTAGTACCAAATTAGACTCACCATATTTATAAACTCAGAGTTTAAATTCTCATTAATTATCAATTGACAGCTCCCCAAAATCCTCTTTTGTCCATGTGTAACAACTAACTTGATTGCTGAAAGTAGCTTCAGGATGTCCTATGTGATAAATCAGTGTGGGACATGAATTTGTTTCCCTTTTTGATCGTAGAAAATACTTTCATCTTGCTCCTATTTATTCTAAGTTCTATGTGTACTACTTACTTAAATTGAGACTCCTGAAATGTATACTTATATACACATTGTCACAGTTGAAGCTGCTAATTTTTGTGCATCCTTACTTCTCTGCTCTGTGATCTGACCAAGCACAGTGTACTAATGATGTTGGAAATTGGAAAACTGTCTATTTTGCCACTCCTGCTTTATGTGGGAATAAGTACAACTATCAGGCCCACTACTTACATCTCAGTATTATTTTTATTTGTACCATTACACAGCAGTTGTTACTCTTCTGGAACATTTTAAAAAAAGGCAACACATTTCACATGATAACTGCAATGCTCTGGGCATAGAATGGCAGAGTTAAGGGTGCTTTAATGTTTCCTTAACATTACTTCAGTATATTCCTACCCCAAGCATTATTTTCTAATCAAATGCAACACTGCAGCACATGAGAGTGTTTGCAATTTCATTCTATCAGTAAATGCATAAACTGAGAATGTTCAAGTTCTGTTTTCAAACTGAGATGCATTAGTGGGAAATAAGAGTAGATTATTCTGCTGTCCTATGAAGCCATCAAAAGTTGATGAAGCATTTTTCAGTCATCCACACAGATGACATGCTCTGGATCCCAGTAAATTAAATAAATCTAAATATGACATTTTAATAAAATATGTTACAGACATTTATTTGAGGCCAAAGTCTGGAAGCAATGCAGAACATGTTCCAACAATAAATCTTTTACACCTGGATATTAACCTCTTCAATGCCCTATGGACATATGGCTTCAGTCCAGAAAAGCAGCACCTGTGGTTCTCTGTGAATGTCTGCCATACGTCCTCATATTGCAGAGAAGTTAAATATGACATATTTACTAAGCAGGGAAGCATGCTGACTCCAAACATGCAGAATTTACTGATGCTACAAGATCAGTGAACCAGTAGAGATAGTACAAAAAATTGTTCACTTGCATCTTATTAGATGAGAGAACAGGATTTGGGTTTAGCCTGTTCATGTCCTTTATTTTTCACTCATGTGAGCAAAGCTATGTTCCGACAAACATCCACAAACAGCAGATTTGAGCACTTGCCAAAGGAATATAATCAGAAAACAAAACCTGTTTTCTGATAAAATGGCATTCATTTTGGGAGAAAGCAATGGATCGTAAAGAACAGACCATCAATAAGGGAACAGATACAATGCCACATGACTGCTCATGACACTCCATTAGTGAATCCTAACTACTGAATGATCAGCTAAATACTTCTGCTTTGAATTGTCCAAGACTTAATTGAGCTGATTGCAAACAAGGAGCAGGGATAAACTATGGTATTTTCTATACAGTTCCTTTGGAAAGAAATTCTGTGAACCATTCTTGAACTAGACCAGGATTCAGTCAATGGAATCCTCAATTGCCTTACAGGAAAATTAAGTTGTCCCTGTGAGTCTGAATTAGTTTGACAGAGTTTATTTTAATTATGTAGGTGTCATGCTCAAATACATAATAATTCTGGGGTTTGAAAATATGGGGGTACAAGGTTGGGGATTTATATGACAACAGATTTTTTCCACCATATTCAGTGTTAGAGGGAACTGAAATTTGCAAGTGAATATGCAATTAAAAATTCCACACAAAATGTAACAAAAAATATTTTTATTGTGCTTTTTCTGTGTCAGTATTGCAAAGTAATTACACAAACACTTAGTGAATTTCACTACCCTGCTACTTTATGGAAAACAGTGTGACAATTTACCAACAACGATTAACATCTTTAAATTTATTTAATTCTATTTAGGAGCAAAAGATGCCATCTGTGGGGTTATTTTTTTCAGTCTTTTATAGATGCCTTCTGTTTCTATTTCAGATGGACATTACTGTACCTTTAAGCACAAAATATATATATATTAATATTCTCAAAAAAATGAGAAGCGTTGTTTGCAATCAATGCATATTCCCCTTTTATGTAAGAATAACAGATGTTGATAGAAATAGCCATTGGGTTTGTAAAGAACCCATTTCATGTGTCAGAATAGTTGTGCCTCTTCTAGATGAAATGTCAAAAGCAGGCAGATATCTCAATGTGAAATGACCTTAAGAAAAACCCGACCTCGCCAAAGATGACCTTTTTCCAGCAAGAAACATTAAAATTACAACCATATTGATGCTTCGACTTCAAAAACAATATGTATTTCTTTTTTAGTGCTTTTCTGTCTTGGCATCCTACGTATTTTAAATAAAGATGTGCAGTAGTCCACTTTATACTGTTTCTGTTGAGCTGATTTATGGTCATGAGTTTGTTTTATAAATGTATTCATACACAGGGACATGCATAACAATATTTTCATAAATGTAGATATACATAGAGACACATACATAAATACAATTATATACATTCAAAAGGATCAAACAAGATTATCCTAATTTCTCAAGGGATCTAACACTTTTTTGTGTCCCTATTACATTAGTGGAATGTATTACTTTCTGTAACTGAATTAAATCTTTTCACAGTGTCTTCCTTTTCTGAATTTTTAACAAATCTCCATGGCCTCACTTTCTTCAAGGAAAATGTATATCTTATCAATGTGTTAATCAAACTGAAGTGTCTAAGGCTCTTAAAAAGTAACATTGGAGAAGTATTCACATATAATAGTGTATGTGTGTGCATGTGCCATGGCTGATTAGTGGTATGCAGCTTCTCTTTTAAGCTAGGAAAACAAAACAATAAGCAACCAGAAAACCCCCAAACCAAACAACAAAAAAACCCCAAAAACATAAAAAACACCCCAAAACCATCCTTTGCTAAGTACTGGAGATGTACAATTTCTCTTTTTGTGAGTGACGCAGAATCTCAGTCTCAACTTTTGATCTAAAGTTCACAGTGATTTGAAATTAAAGGCTGATGTTCTTATACACTGGAGATCTTCAGGAAGGCACCAGATGTTCTGAAAGTTCTCGTTTGTGTACAGGATGATTAATGAAGTACACAAGGGTTTTGGAGGTCAACAGTGCTAAAAGTTTGTTCAGATGTTGTCCATATAAACCAAACCTTTCTCACAGTCCCTTCTTAGCTCGTTGTACCTCTAAATGCCTTGTTCCTGAGTTCCCT
Organism: Pitta sordida; assembly: GCA_013390025.1. NCBI lineage: Eukaryota > Metazoa > Chordata > Aves > Passeriformes > Pittidae > Pitta > Pitta sordida. The sequence continues at coordinate 42,730 of WEKX01006361.1, read as the reverse complement.
CTTTCCCTACCCACAATCTGTGCTTCGTCCTTCCAGATACTGTTACCATCTCTCTGAAAGACATTTTGTTGATTAATGAAATGGAGAATTCTCAGCATATCATCTCAAAAACAGTGCTAGGAACAGACAAACAAAATCTCAGGAGATGTTCTGTGAGATGGTTAGAGAATATCTTTTTTGCTCTTTTTCCTTCCTTTTCTGTCGGCTCCTAGCAGATGAAAAGTTGCCTCAGCTCCTCTTTGTTTAGGCAATGTTCCTTGCGCTTATTTCTCATTTTTCTCCCATCTCTAGCCCATTTCAAACAACTTCTTGTGACATTGTTAAGACATTAAAATGCTTACAATTTAAACTTCCTTTTCTCAGATTTGGTTCTGAGAAGGCACCGCTAGCCACAGATTTCACAGAATCATACAATTGTTTAGGTTTGAAAAGACCTTTAAGATCATCAAGTCCAACTTGTAACCCATCACTGCCAAGTCCACAAATAAACTATGTTTTGTTTCTTTCCTAATTTCGTGTCTCTGATTGGATAATAGCATCTTTTCTTAAGAAATAGAGTGGAAATTTAAGAGGACAATGAAACATTTCTGTTGGAAAGTTTAATATGCCAGAACCACATGGTACGAGTACATAGGTCTCTGTGTTTTACTCACAAGATCCTCATTCCCTTTAGCTGACCACTTCCTTACTACTCTTATCGTTGCTGACTTGCCTTTCACTAACATGACTGACAGCCTCATCAGGCTAGGTTGTTCAGGAAGCCTTTCTGCTTTTAAAGGATGTCTTTTCAACCTCAATAAAGCCCTGTACTTCTCTGCTTAACTGTAGTTTTATTCTCACAATTTTACTTTGTTTTTGTTCACAATGATACACAAACCATCTGTGCCTCTAACACAATGTTCTTGAATAGCCTCCAGGCTGTTTCTGTGGTTTTAAAGTTTTTTACTTTGCCCTTCAGCCTGCTGTTAACCATTTTCCTCATAGTTTTAGAATCTGCCCTTTTAAAGTTTGACACTTTTTTAGTCCTGGGGGAATTGTATGTTGGGGTTGTGTGGCAAGGTTTTGGTAGTGGGGGTACTCAACGGTTGACTTCTGTGAGAAGTTACTAGAGCTTTGCTTATGTCTCATGAAGCCAATGCCAGATAGCTCCAGAACTGACCGGACACTGTACAAGACCAAGGCCAGTGGCAGCAACAGTGGTGTCTCTGGGGTAATGTATTTAAGGAGGAGGAAAAAAAATCTTGTACAACTGCAGCCAAAGAGAGGAGTGAGAATCTGTGAGAGAAACAGCCCTGCAGGCACCCAGGACAGTAGACAAGGAGGGGGAGAAGGTGCTCCAGGTGGCAGAGCAGAGATTCCTCTGCAGCCCCTGATGAACCTCATGGTGAAGCTGCTGTGCTCCTACAGCCCATGTAGATCCATGTTGGAACAGAGATCCATCTGCAACCTGTGAGGAAGCCTCTAACCCGGTGAGAAAAACATAGTGGAGTAGGGTCCTGGCAGAACTTGTGGACCCATAAAAAGAGGAGCCCATGCTGGAGCAGGTTTGCTGGAGGGACTTGGAATACCATGGAGAATCTGTGCTGGAGGAGCCTGTTCCTCAAGGACTACACTCTGTGGAAAGGATCCCATTCTGGAGCAGTTCATGAAGAACTGAAAACCATGAGAAGGACCCAAACTGGAGAAGTTTGTGAACAACTGTCTCCTGTGGGAGTGACTCCAGTCTGCAGCAGGGGAAGAATGTGAGGAGTTCTTCCCCTGTGGAGGAAGGAGCAGCAGAGACAACTGACAACAGCCCCCATTCACCATTCTTTTTTGCCTGGAGGGAAGGAGGGAGTAGAGAATTTGGGAGTCAAGTTGTGTCCAGGAAGAAGGGAGTGGTGGTGGGAAGCTATTTTTAAGATATGTTTTTATTTCTCATTATCCTACTTTAATTGATGATGAATTTCTGTAATTTCCCTAATACTAGTCTTGTTTTGCCCATGACAGTAATCAGTGAGTGATTTTTCTCCTTATCTCAAGTGATGCATCTTTTCTTACATTTCAGTAAGATGGCCCCCCGTCCAGTTGAAGAAGGTAGTGACAGAGCAGCTTTGGTGGCCACCAGGAATCCAGTGAGGGTAAACCTACCACAAATTTCCTTCTAGTGTGTTACAAAATGTGATTGTCCAAGGATTGTTATTAGCCAATGGAGTTCAGTTTTGCAGAAATAGAAAGTCCTTGAACTTGAGATGTTTAAAATAATAAACCCTATACTAAGGGCTCAATCCAGTTCAATGAAGACTGCATCAAAATTTACATGGATTTTGTGATAACTCAATAGCTCACAGAAAATGTCTGCATGCTAAAAGTAACTTTGCCTATCAAACTCAATATTCCAATAATGTGATTATCTTACAAAAGAAAGAATTTTCTCAGGTTTACAGCGTTTAACCCAGACCCTGAGAGGTTTGAGTTCAGCTTATTATCTTGCCAGAAGAACTTCTTTGGTTGATTTTGAGAAAATGTGGTTGTGCAAGAGCACACCACTTTCCTGAGTGAAGTGACTCCTGGAGTGAACCCTTATGTGCTCCCTGGACTTTATTCCTCATTGTCATGTGTCTACCGAAAGTAACTTCAACTTAACCCAGCTTGATTTGCCTGAAAAATCCATCCACCAATGTCAGTAAGCAACATCTAAGCCTTACTGGGAAGGACTATATGAAGGACTATAAGGACTATAAGGAGAACTCTGTTATCTGCTCTTTTTAAGACCTGTATCGATGGGGCATGAATGAAAACCACAGTTGGAGGTTGTTAAATCAGACCCAAAATAAAGTGACATGCAGGAAAGCTTTTATTCAAATACAAGGCATTCCTACCCTTTTTCCTTAGGAGAGCATTTTAAGTTTAGTCCAGGACTGACTTTGACAATAGGAACATGTACATGAGTGAATAAGAGTTCCATCCCAAATAAGGATTTCAAAATCAGATTTAGAATAAATACATCCTGCTAGTTCTCCTTTGACATTCACTAGTAAAACAGTAAGGTGTGCAAAGAAGTCCAAATGTGCAAAGCCACCTGAGGACATCTGGCAGACACAGGCATGTGAAGGGAGAGGTGTGGGTGTGCACAGTTGAGCAGTGATTCCAGAATGCATAGAAAATTGAAGACTATGGCATGATAAAGCAGAAACCAAAGGTATCTTCAAAATCATGTTATGTGCCTGAGATAAAGCACCAAGTACTTGTATTTTAACAACTATTTTTATTTAAGCAGAAGACAGGGCTAGAAAGGGAGACATGGGGTGACATGACAAGAGTTAGCTTCATTGTATAGAATTGCTGACAGAAGCAGTCTGTCTCTGTTTTAGTCCCTGGAGAAAGTGTATGTGGATGTACTTGATCCAATTTTCAGCTATAAATCAGTATCAATCAATCCACTGTAGTCAATCCGTTTGTCATTTTCACTTGCTTTTGGTAGTTACCAGGGAAATTGGCTCAGTTTTCCTCTGAAAGTTCTTTTCATGAACCTTCCTTCCTATAAAAGTGTACTGGAGAGAACCAGATTAATTGGGCATGAAATACAGAGAGCGAAAATGAGAAGGGAAAGGAAGGAAAGATAAAAAAATAAGCTGAAAAAAAAGGAAATAAATAAATCAGAGAAGACTAAGTCAAATCCAAGAGAGGATGTGTTTCCCAGACTATTTTGGCCTTGTTATGACTGCAGCCACAACAAAGAAATCTGTAGACCCTTTTGGCTTGATATGCAGAGACAAATTCCATCCACTCCTAAGCAGCTGTTGTAATGATGTCCAGAATTTACTGGGAGATGGCAGCCAGGGATGAAGAGAAAGTTGGCCAGAAAGCAAAGATGAGATAGCAAAAAGAGAAAGAAGAGAAAGAGAACCTAAGTGCTATCATCTATGTAGGCAAAATTTCAGAAAAAAACCCAAACCAACAAATAGAAATGAGTGTTTACAACCAATTCAGTATTATTATTTTTCTTAAGCTTGTATATAGATGTGCTTATACTGTCATGTACAGCTTTTGTGCACTTGTTTGAGTGTGCGTGTGTGCGTGCGTACTTTTCTGCCCATCTATCTAATGGCGTTCTAGGATGAGAAGACAGGAAAACTATGGTTAAATAGATGTTGTCTAGTGATTTCCAGCATTTTCCCTATTAGGTTTTATGCCCACTATTCTGACTAGATCAATAGATTAGATACCTAATATGTGAAGAAGAGGACAGAGCACTTACAATGTGGAGCAGCAAATGCTTAAGAGTGTGTGAAAGAAAAGGAAGGGAGAAAGAAAATTGTAGGTGGGGTGTCAAGAGCAGGTGAAAGGAGGCTCTTACTCCTTTTTTAAAGAAAGAGTTATTCACATGATTAAACAGTGAGCTTCAGCTACTTTTCCATGCAATATTCTGAGGAAAGAAAGCAATGCTTTAATCTTCAACAGAAATCCTTTGAAAGGGCAGGTTGTTGCACTGTTATGCCCAAAAGAAAGCATCACCTTGTGCTGTTTCTGGCTGCCTCTCTTTTGGGGCAGTACTTACTATAGGTCTGTGTAAGCAAAACAAGATATAAATATGAAAAAAATTGTATTCCACATGACTGACCACTTCTGCTCTATGAAGCCAAGTTAGGAATTACTGGATATTTGTGGCTCCTGGCACAATGAGTCGGTGGTGTCAGAAGAAGCCATTGATATTGAAAGAAGAAGCAACAATATTGTCACACACTGGAGGAAGAATTGAGAAAACAACTGAAAAGGCAAGAGATGAAGACTTCTGAACACAGCAAATGCATATTAAGAACATCATCACATTATTTCTATCATATCATGTCTTCCTTCTGCAGTTTTATATATTAATACTTCCTCAGATTGCGATTTTTAGTCTGTTCTGCTCCATTGCACAGTTGTATCTACTCTGAACTGTTGAGAGTATCTCTGGTTCCCTTAATGTCTAGCGTATTTCTCCATTTCTTGAGACATAGCCAAACTTCTTCTCTAGTCTGTAGCAAAGGATCGTTTCATCCTGATTTATAATTTTCCACCCTTACTCTGTAGTCAGTTATATCCGACCTCTTTGGCCAAGCTCTTTCATTTTTAGTTTTAAGGTGCTGATGTTAATGCAAAGACATTTTTATATTTCTATTTTACAGCTAACAGTGAAGTCGTCATTAGTCCCTTTTAAGTGAAACTCCGAGGACTTCTATTCTCTACTTGGAGGCTCAGGTGCTAAAGATGTGACCTTGGGTAAAATATTCAACCTCACTGCATTTCAGACTGGATTTTTATATAGCCAGGGTTACTCAGAAGGGGCTCCAGTGAAATTTGTGGAATTTCAGCAACAAGAAAGGAACCTGAATGGGAGAGACTAGGTCCCTTGTACTTAATTTTTGAAACCCATGCTTCAAAACATGTTTAATTTGTTTATAAAACATTGAAGTTCTCCTGTGATAAGTACTCGAATGATGCAAACTACTTTATAGTTTCTTGTTTCTGGAAAGCAATTTCCCTGCTCCTTATGGTTTCTAATAATAATATCATGGAAATCTGGCACAATCCAAAATGATGTTCTGATACCATCTTATCACCAGTGCCTGAGAGTTTCCCTAAAGACAGAACAAAATCAGTATACTCAATACATTAAACTTTTTGGATCTCTGTAATCATATATTCCTGCATCGTATGAGATTCATGCTGGGGCAATACAGGTGCATCCTCTGTCATGTCCACTGGTAGTCAGTCTTCAACCCCTACAAAGAAATAATAGGATGGAGTGAAAGTACCTTAATGATTTCATGGAAGTAGAGAACTAAGTGCTCTTGCTGTTGGGACTTCAAAAATAAGAGCAAAAGTGGTAGTTCCTTTGCTTAATCATAGGCAAATTTTTAGGGGAAGATATTTCTTTCATTTAATTGGACTGCTGCACTGACAGTCATATATACAGAACTGGCAGATTGGGTTAAATTTCATTAATTGAAGGAGAAAGCTTACTCTACATTTTTGATGATAATGTGGAAACAAGGTGGTCTGGTGGACGTAGCCACAAAAATAGTTGAGATCAGCATTTGAATTTCTGCTTCCTTTTCTGGAAGAGTCTCTCTAATTCTTCAATTATACCAAAACAAATTAAATGAAAAAGAAAAAACAAGTTAAAAAGGAGGGCTGGAAAAAAACTTGGAAGATTTGATTGAATTTATATTAGCTCAAATGAAACCCCTGAAAGACCCTTTAGCTCTGAAATCATAAAGTGGATACATGGGAGCTGGACTGGGTTTCTTTGTGTTTGTACTTTTTTTTCTTCTTCCTAAAGATGCCTAAATTATATCCAAGCAAAGCTGAGCTACATTTAAAAAAAAAAAGAAAATGTGAACAGCAACCTTTCAAATTTATTCAGACTAATGAGGTAGTCTAAATTTTGAGAATACTAATTCACAGAAGTCGTTTCTGTGGTGGGAGAAACACAACAAGGTTGTCACAGCCTGTGAACAAAGTGAATTGGTTATATGACTGACAGTAAAGATTTCTTTTAACATCAGTAAAAAGAGACTGAAGTGACAGGTAAAAGGACAGATGCAGAATTCTGCAGCACTCTGAGAGTTTGTGTACTACCACTAAGGGACAAGTTGACTTGATTCCAACTTAATAGGCTCAGCAGGGGCTGAGCAAAGCGATGGAGACTGTAAATGGGCGTAATAGGGCATCTATACTGTATCAACCTAAGCATGAAAGCTACCTAGCTGGTTTTGGCTGAGGAAATTAATCACATTACCTTTAAAGTCAAGCTTGTCTTTTAATCTAGGACTTGCTCAGTATACAATATTTCACAGGAAGCATGCACATAATTTTAGTCACTTTTATTCATCTCCAAAATGAATTTAACATCATCACAAGGCAGCTTAGATTCAACATCATCTCTGAGAAAATGAAATACCAGAGCAGAACTATAAATGAGAATCTTAAAACCAAAGAAGTGTAGGCAGGCATACAGCATTTAACATGCTGTATCATCTGCTAGCAAGGATGCTTCTGTAAGAAAAGGTGAAGACTCCACACTTTTCTTGTGCACGGCAGTTCCAGTCTAATGAGCCTCTAAGAAAGTGTTGGCTACTGCGTTCAGCACCAGATGAATTAAGATGGGAGATGTCTTGCCATCAGAAATAATTCTAGAGTAGGGAGAAATCCTGCTGTGCTGAAAGTTGACCTCTTGGACAAACACACTGTAATAAAAAGTGCTATTTGCTACGAGCACATTGAGAGTTTTAAATCATCAGACTAAAGTACCCCAGGCTCTGACAGTAAAATTTTCATTCAAAGAAGGGCTCAGCTTCACAACACAATAAATTATATATGACTAGGACATATAAAACATTTAAAGATATACAGAAATTCACTGTATTTGTGTTCAGTAGATAAGTTCATCTCTTGAAGTACTTTTTTATGTCAATCTTGCCTATTCAGATGAAGGAGGGGGGAGTTGTTTCTCAAAACAAGTAGAAGCAAAATGAACTGGCCATTTTCCACCAAGTGTCTGAATTTAATTGCTATATGGGAGTTTTACTGTGTTGGTGTGCAACTGTATGTGGAGACTAGGGATGGTATGTACTTATATGGGGAGATTTCACTGCCCATTGTAATAAAAAAATGAAAGATGTCTGGAAATCTTTAGGAAAATCTCATAATGATAAAAAAAATAATCACAATGGTGCACAGGTATGTTACTGAGTGGGATATGTAGAAGTAAATGATTCCTGATGTAGCTATCAAATGAACCTGGACGAAAACAAGAGCATATTGTGTGGTACTTCCACCACACAAAGAAATAAATTTAAAAATTAGGATATCTGATACAGCAGCTTTGTGGCAGTGTTTCTTTTTGCTCCTTTGACAGCAGTAACTATCAGATCGCTCAACATGCTGGCATGGGCAAAAATAATTCCTTTTGAGAAGCCTTGAATTTCCAGGAAAATTAGGAGAAAAAGGTAATGAAATAAAAAGATTCAAATCAAGGAAGGGTCAGAAATAATGTAAATATGGGAGGGGGAAAAACTATTTGTTTGGGGCCAGTTCTCCACACTCTGGCAAAACTTTCCTGGAGAAAAACCAATAAGATTTGGACAGTAGACTCTTTTAGTGCATAGATGATCTCATGACTTGATTATAAATCAAGGGCGAGGTCCCTCTTCACTGCAAGTTCTTGCATGATAAGTATGCATAAGGAAACACAAAGGAAACTTCTAGCCACCTCACATCATGTGAGCTAGAGGCAGCCATGACCATAGTGTCCTTGTCTGTGCAGGACACACTTGCTGTAGTGTTCCCAGCTGGAAATATACCCAGTAGAAATGTTCAGATACTCTCTGGCCCACTTTGATGGAAGAAGGGAAAGAGAATAAAATGGCTTTGAGCTTACCCTACAGATGTAGGGTTAATGTCCAGGACCCAAATTTTTAATAATATATAGAATATACATGGAAAGCAGCATAAAAAGGATAAAAAGAAAAAGACAAAAATTATAATCAGGTGGTAAGCTTTTTTATAGCAAACAATGACTTTTCCCCTGTGACTGTACCTTGCCCCCCACAATCATACACAACTTTAGATCATATAAAAACCAGTCTAATAGACACCAATGTATAATCATTGTCTAGCCATCTTAAGCCTGGATTAATTTACATTACAATAAATTACAAACGTAATTTATAGTTAACATTTTAAAGGGGGCTGTGAGTATAAGTAAGGGTGTGTCTGCACCAGTTGCATAACTAAAGCAGGAACAACCTTGTACTAGTGTGCTGGTCTGTCTTTTCACTCAGGGAAACCCTCAGGTGTTCACAAATCGCGGACTTTCAGCTCCCTTGGGCTCTTCTGGAAATTCTGGTTTTATGTTTAATACACTGTGTGTGTTGTAAGTATATTCAGTATATTATTTGCTAAATACCATTAATATATGACCAGTTCCTCACTGCTGGTTCTGTCCACTTTGGGATATAAGGTAAATTTACATCCAAAGGCCTTCATCACTTTACACTGAGATCAGCCACCATGTCCCAGAAGAACTCTGATTTGTAGGAAGAAACACATCCTTGGTTGCTGCTTCTCCTCTTCTCACTTTCTCATATAGGACACTTGTCACCTTACTTTTCTTCTGAGGATATAGAGCTTAAGTCAAAACAGACAGACTCAAACTATATTCAACCATTTCGGAAATAGCACCCTTATTTTTTTTTAATGAGAAAAGTTTAACTGCAGTGTCTAAGTATGCAGACAGATTCATTCATGTGTATATAACCTCTTGCCAAACCAGCATTCCAGGGCAGGTATTCAGTTAATCACAGTTTGCACAGGGACTTCAGCCAAACCCTCAGGTAGCTTTGTTATGTTTAAGTCTTTTATTTGCTATAATTCAGTATCCTCCACCTGTGTTCTCCGGAACCTACCAAAATCAAACTGGGAGGCATGATAAGCAAACCAGCTATTTACTCCCTGATTATTTTTTTTTTGAATTTCATTCTCTGACATGAGTTTTAATGTTGTGCCTAATCTATATAAGACATAGAACAACATAAATGAAGGGAGCTTTATAACGCTCCAAGAGACAGAGTTCAAAAATCGATCTTTATGGTGCTATAAATTATTTGTTTCCTACTTAGTCCTTTTTTAAAAGGAAAAAAAAATCATCAGGGATTTCTGCACTTGAAGCACCTACAGAAAAAAAATATTGACAATTAACACTATTTCAGTTAGGTTTTCATTTTGTTTTCTGGGGAATGTAAATAATAGTATGTTCTGATGGCACAGCAGGATACAAGGCTCTTTACTGGTTGTGTACCTTGTACCACAATGAATCGTAAGGGTGAAAAATTAATGAAAGACTTAGGAAAGCAATAAAGTTTTCTAGAAAGATTATTTCACACAGACACAAACTCACACACACAGACACTAAGAAGAATTAAGTTTGAAATCCACTCTGCTCACATTAAACCCAGATGTTTGGACTTCGTGCGAGCGGAGTGTGGAGCAGCTGCAGGGAGGAAATCCAATCTGAACCCACAGCCAAGCTGAATGTGGGGCCTTCGTGTAGGTCCAGTACAACTCCCATCAGGACTGAGGGGAAGAGGGAGATTGTTCTCACAACCTCTGACTGGCACCTGTCCTCCTACCCTCTGTCGTCACTGGACCTTCTGACTGTAACTACAGGCACCATGTGGGTTTGAACTAATCTCGTGCAGGATACACACTCTGAACTGAATTCTTTCACCAAAATTAATTTCCTACATACTCATTCAGAGTTAAACTTCATTAAAAAGAATGAAAATTTGCTCCATAGTAATTATCAGAAAGCAGATTGTTTATAAAATCTAATGAAATATTTATCCAGTTTTTGTTTTGCTTCTGAATTCAGAAAAAAAAAATAAGTCTTGTATTTCTTTTGAAAGGTTCAGTGTCTCCAGTATAACACATTCCAGACTGAGAGAAAAGGATAAGATATTTGTATACATAGATATAGGTGATATTGATATACAGCTGTAGATACACACACATATTGCATTGTTTACATAATTTATTTCTCAGCTGAATCTCTTAAGGATCCTGATACAATGCAATAACTCCCTTGTTCAGAATTCTGCACACAATTTCCAACAAGTATTTAAACATGCTTTAATTTTATTCCTGGAAATCTTAAAAGCATTTAGAAAGCTGTTACTCTCTTTTAGAAAGAGCCCACAATATGAATATGAATACTGGATTAACTATTAAGGCTAATGTAACATGTTAATAATACAGCAGGTTCACACTGTTGGTTGCTTTTAATAACACAGCAATACACTGAAATTCATGCTACCTGGCAGAAATGGTGTCCATAGTCTCGTATAATCATATTTAGAAGCTGGTTTCAGACTGCATTGACTCAACTCAAATTTTAGACAGAAAAAAAGCTTTATACGTTCTTTCATAGTATTTTGCATCTGAGGGTCTTAAAGTACTTTAATTTCCCACAGTATTAACATAACACAATAGTCTTCTCATATTCTCTTTTATTCATATTTTACTTCTGTCTTGCCTTTTGTCTTCTCGCTATCAACTACCTATATACAATTATTCCAGCTTCTTTTATCTATAACTGTATAGATTAATTCCTTTTGATATGTCCATACTGCATGCACTTGTGTATCTAGAATGAGTTCCTGCCTTCAGATTTATATCAAATAAAGACAAACAATTTCTAGAATTAAAAGAAAAATGCACAAACCGTAGCAACACTGGTCTATATCTTAAATGTGTGCCTTTGTAGTTTAAAACATCAAACCTCATTACAGAAAAATGGCTGAGATTGTTGGTATTTATGGCTTAGAAGAAAGATTGTAACTTTCCTGATAAGGAAAGCCTGTTGGGTTTTTGTTGTTGTTGTTGTTGTTGTTGCTTTTTTTCTCCCTCTTTCTTCCCCTCCCAGCCCAAGCTATGATGGTTGAAGAGCCAAAAGCTGGGGAAGTTCTGGGGCATGATCAGGGAGCAGAACTGACCATGATACAACATGATACCATTCCTCCACTGAGAAAGGTCTGATCATTCAGGATATTCTCAGATGGAGCTGAAGATTTAACTAAGAGAAGACCCTCCATTTCAGCAGGCACCTGCCCTCAGTCAGAGAAGTTAGACCCAACACTGAAGACAGACCTGAATGACCAGAAGTCAAATGCAGCTCAAAGAACAAGTTGACCATCTTCACTTTAGAAGTTCTAGGCAGTTTGACCTTTAAAATAACTGTTATTTTCAGTCATTTAATGAGGATTCTCTCATTTTTCATGTAGTAATCTGATAATTGAACTTGTGAATCAGGTGAATGTGTAGTAAATTCAATACATTTGTATACAGGAGCTAATTTTAAGATAAAGACTCTGTAATAAATACTTTAATAGTTGCTTTTGGGTCGTAGAATGTGTCAAATGTTGTTACACAAGCAGTCACAGGTGTTGTATTAATTGGTATGTAACATTTAGTTACATGACAAAAACACCCCAAAACCCACCCAAAACTCCACAAACAAAAGAAAAACAACAACAGCAAAAAACCTGAAGCCAACAACCCCCTCTCCCCCAAACCTAAAATCTGTAAAAAGAAAGAACTCATGGAGCCTAGAAAGTACCCATGGAATATGATGACATTCAGAATCTGTTTTAAGAAGAGCCTTAAAATTTATCTTGAAATTAAAACATCTTTCATGCTTGTTGAGGAAGGGGGGAGAGCAAGATCGAAATATGTGTATATTTAAGCAAAGTATTAGGTTTTGTTGTGGGGTAAATCCAAAACCAAGAGAGGCCTATTTTTCTCATTCTGGTTTTCATATTAAAAAAAAATGTTCCAAGAACAACAATTCTCCTGAGGTTTTGGCTCAAGATGGCAGGAATCTTAGGAAAAAACAGATGATCTCACAAGACCGCCGACATCCAAAGCACAAAAAAATCTCACAAGTCAGTTTGTGCCACATGCCACTGCTTGGGGCCAAAAATCTGCTGAGAATCTAAAGAAATATTGGGCTATTGAACAAAAAATAAAAATTTCAAAGCTCTTTTACTCTCAGTCTCTAAGTTTAAACACAAATTGACCAAAAGATGAAGATGGACTCCTCAGAGTAACTCTCACATCTGTCATTGGTGACCAACTCTCATAGCTATCATTGACCTCCTAATGGCTGCAAAATAAGCATTCAAAGAAAGAATATGGCAAAAGGAGAGTCCTATTAAAAAGAGATTCGTATATTTTCATATCCCAATAGTTTTCAGCATCAAATTACAAATGATGGCACAAAATATCCAGATCTTTATTGCGACAAAAACCGTGGGGAAGGAAGAGGACAGAATAAGATAGTTTCATTGTAGATATATAGTGTGGTGGAACTAATTCTGAACAGTGATTTTGTCTAGCTTAGAATACTGCTGTCTTCAGTTTTGTGGTCAGCAAAGGTTGATAGAGTTCACAAATGCCATTTAATTTACACGCACACAACATCATGCCCACAGTTACATATGGGTCCAGTTTGAACGCTGTGAATTTTTATTGGTCTATTTTTAAAAGTAAGATACTTGACCTATAATTGGTATTAAATAAAATTACAATTAGGTGGATCTGATAATTATATATTGCTCTAAAAGGCTTTCAGCATCATGTTCTCTGGACCAGAACTTCACTAGGTGCAAGGTGGTATGTATTACTTAATTTATTTCAGTGTCTGTTTTATACCAGATTTGAACCTGATCTTATATATTTATTGTACACAGTCATATTCTCTGATTTTCTAAAAATAATACTTTATGATTGAGTGTCAGTTTTGGAACAGGATTTTCTGTAACGTTTTGAAATTTTACTAAAGTGAGAAAATAGAACATGGAGTACTTTTTGCCAGATTTTTAAGTTATGAGAGAAGATCATGGTAGGAAACAGTATATCAACTCATGAGTGCAAGACAGATATTTATGACACGATTCACTTTAGCCTTGTAGAATGAAAGTGGGAGTAATAAAATGTGTGCAGAGGAGTGTGCAAACTGTTGCATCTCCTGAATTCATTGAAGATGACGTGAAAAAGTTGTTTGGATGCTTTATTATGTGTGGATATCCTATAAAAAATGCTAGCCTGGAAGTAAAAGCGGCCAGAGATAAAGATGAGCATGATGGGGTTGACAGTCCAATTAAACTTGAAAACCTCCTTTTATGTTACACATTAAAAATCATGTTCTAACCAATAAACAAAATGAATAAACATTGTATCATTATATGTGTATTATGCATCTACAAAAGTAGAACACAAGATTTGAATGTAGTATTTCAGTGGTGTGTAGTTCTTATAAGAGATACAACTGTATTGCAGGAGAGCTTTGGGATAAGATGACCTTTAGTAAACACATGCCCTTAAATAAGTCAGTAGAGTCTCCAATTTTCTCAATTCAGCCTTATTAAGAGAATTTCATTCTCTTAAGTATATTACAAAAGAAAAAGATATTAAAATGAAGAGACGTCAATAAAAAGCAACTAGATCTCTCCAGCAAGTCAAGGAAAAATTCATTTGAACTCCTGCATACGACTACATTTAGACCCTGTGTTGTCTGGTGCCCCTTTTTCTCTTGTGACCTGTGCAGAGCTCATTCCCTGCTTTCAGGAGGTGCTTAGTCCCTGCTTCTTTCCTGTACCACCTAGGTCACCAGCACTATTCTTCCAGAAGGAGTTAAAAGGATAGTCTGAGAAAGATTTGGGCTCAGACCCTTATATGGCTGAATTAATGAGGGAAGCAGCCAACAGGATACAGCTAAGATTATGTGCAAAGTTATACCCCCTTGAAATACTCCAGACAGGTTGAAGCCAACATGTGAGATACATAGCTGGAAAAACTCATGATTTAGCAGATTAATCCATGGAGCAAACAAGTTACCTACTTCCATATTATTGACCTGAAGGAACAGATGCCTCTATGTCTGACTATAATTACAACCTCTTCTTGCTCCAGTGGCATAAAATCATAAAGGATGATTCCTTTATATGGCATAGGACAGTTTTCTAGCAGACCTAAGGTAAGACACAAGAAGAGACGATCGAGATTATTTTTTAGCTGCAGATGTCTTGTCTGTAGCAAGATGGGAGCAGCATCTTCATTCTCCCTCTGCTCCCCCATCACTGCCCTGAAATGGGGCAGTGATACAAACACTACAAATTTCAGAAGGGAGGCAGAATGTGATATGTAATCAGGTCTCTCTCTGTTATCATGGCCTTTTTGACCCACTTCAGTTAGGTGGGGGAATACACTAAACTAGGGTACCAAAAAGGTTTAAATGAGCTGATTTGCACATACAGTTAATGGGTTAATGTAGTCAATTTTTACACCTACTCCTCACATGATATTTTCAGAAAATACTTTTATCCCTAGTGAAAAATATTAGCAAACCAACTTTTCCCATTGCTTACAATTTCACATTTACAAAATTACTGTAAAATTCTTCTACCCTTAGTTTTTAAGCAGAAATAGGAAATTTTTTTTAAAAAAGCATCTTTAAAAAATAAATTTATCTGATAGAGAAAAAAAAAGTGCTTTAGGGTCTATTTACTGACTGCATTCTTCAGCCATTATCTTACTATTATTATTAATGCTTTTGTTATTATTAGTACCAGTTCTTTCAAACAAGTAAACACTTCTTAAAGCAACACTATAGAACAATATCTCATTAAATTAAAATCACTAAAATATCTTAAAAGCCTTCCTATGATGGGAAAATATGAAAGAAATGGAACACTGGGAATGCTCACACTGAATTTTAAAGCCCATCTGACTGTTGTGCGACATATAAGCACTTTGTGTTGTATGCAGCATTTTAACCTACACCATCGTTTAAAAATATTCTGTTTTAGCTTTTTTCTTCCATTAAAAATTTCATACAATGTCATGCACGTTAATTGAAGTGGATGTGAGTGAAATGCAACCCTTGGATTTCATTATGTGAATTTAATTCAGTAAAAGGAGGAGGGGCGAGGGGGAAAAAGGCAGCTCAACAAATTGACGTGGATTTATTTTCTTCATTTATATTAGGTTACCTAGAATGAAAAGGTGCCCAATGGATGTTAGATATAATAGCTAGAGAGTTTAATATGATTTCAGCTGCAAGAAAAACTGGACTAGATAAAAAAATCCATATCTTAATGATAGGTAAATAATCCTTTAGCATCTCAGATATACATGCTACAGGCAGGAACTCTCTGTTCATGAAAACTCTTTTATTCTCATATGCCATTACTGCAGAGATATTGCTATATTGGTGGATGTATTCCTACACTGATAAATAGACTGCATAAACAATATGCCCCCCCATAAGCAAGATAATGCTAGTACATTCTAACAATAATAGCTCCCCTGCAGGAGGCTAGATTTTTTCCCTTTTTCTAAATGCTAACAAGAACCATTCTAAGGTTATCCACATAATGAAAAACAGGGGAAAAGTAAGTGTGGTGCATAGGAGTCTCTTCCCCTCATCTCTTCTATCTCAGGTGCTAATGTCACAGATTTCTTTTTCCCCATGTATTCTGATGGCATGTGTGTGTGCATGTGTCTTTGCGCATGTGTATATAGGCATTTTATTTAATAAATAAATGCGTGCATTTCCCCAGTGTCAATAAAGTTTTAGCTGCCTGTGAGATCCCTGCATATATTGGATAGCTACTTCATTTCAAAGATTCTGATGAAGTCCATAATCCACGGGAATGTAGCACAAGTCCCTGCATGAGGTACTGTAGGGTAAGCTGCTAGGAATCACTCGCAGCTCTGCATGGAGCCACATAGTTCTCTTTGATAAGTTGCCCGACCTGAGAAAGCTGAAAATATGTCCATTATTGTGAAGACTGTTGAAAGAGTGTTGGGTTATTAGTCTGGCTAGCGACAAGATCTTGGGAGACTGATTTAGGTAGCACACATTGGTAACCACGGTTTTAAAAAAGATGTCTCTCAATTTTCAAGTTACTAAAAGACACAGATTTTTGGATGATCGAATTTTAGCATCAGTATTTACATCTACTTCATAATAATTGTCTAGTTTTGGGAGGATGTAAACACAGGCAAAACATACTGGTATAAAGACTACTGCATACTTAGCTTCTTTCTCTGTTCACGTGCACATACACAAGTACACCAAGCTAGCCCTGACCTAAGGACCTAGGGACCACTTTGTGTGAGCTGATGAAAGGACGGTCTGAGATATTGCCATTGGTTCACGTTGCTTTGCTCTGGAGGAGATGGGGTAGAAAAGCATAGTCCCATATGCAAGTCTCACATCAGTTCACAAGGCTATGTGAACAACCTTGGAGGCCTGGCCAGGCAGAGGATTGTAATGTGATGTACTTAGACTGTGCACTTAGCTTTGCATATCCATGTTGTTGCCTGAAAGATGTGGTTCTTGCTGTATTGTGCAACCCCAGTGTGCTCTGTCTGCAGCTCACAGTTGTCTCTGTGGTGAGTAATATGTGTCAGTACTCAGTATCACTTTGTGTTCACATGATGCAGGTGGCTAGTAGGTCTGGATCTTCCCTGGGCTTCAAGGCATGTTTAATACAGAGTTTAGCCATATCTAATCACAATTTGGGATCAGTAAAATTTCACCATGGGGAAAATTATTTTTTCCTGCTGCATGGTGTCTCAACGTTTTGTCATAAATGGAGTGGAAGAAGGAAGAGTTGGTGCAGAAAACAACCACTGATCTGGGTATCACTTTGGAATTGCTTTGCTTTAGAAGCACTCACATTGTTATCCATCTGCCTCTCCTCTCACAGAAATCACAGTAACAAACACAACAATGCATTAGCTTAAATGTTTTTAAGGAAATGTATCTTGTTTTCCTTAGGTATGCTCCACTCCCTGCTTATAAAGGAATAGAGATTGAGAGGAAGACAAATGAGTCTTTTTAAGTATCATCATTCACAACACAATGTAAGTTCATTTTTATAACATCTATCATATAAAGTCTATCCCAAAAGGCTTTAGTATGCTAAATATAGAAGAATTAAAAAAAATTAGTCACCAGATGGAGAGGAGTTTCAGAAAGTCAAAAGACAAAGCTTTTTCTTTTTGTTATTTTTAGATTACGTATGGAAAATGATGAGTAGTCTGGTAGTCGGAGAAATGGGAGTCTGTTCCAAATGACTGCAGGTAGGAGGAGGAGAAGGTTTTTTCACCCAGGAATGACAAACACACCGATATCAGACAGCACTACCAGAAAGGAGACCTAGAGGAAGATGAAAGAACAAGTGGATAGACAGGGATAAGAATTCATTCAGACTTGATTATATTCCACCCAGTGAAAACAAATTTTCATCTCTGGGCTTAGAAACTGAAGCATTTGGATGGACATAGTATGTAATGCCAAATTTGCTTTCACATAGACTTCCAAAAAGTTTTCATGAGAAATCCAAAACTCAGGCTGAGTTTGTCATAAAATGTAACCAGATTTACAAAATTTTTCATTCAGGCAAATCCTAAATTTCCTTCTGTGCATCTCATTGTCCTGGAAAAAAAGTTAGGGAGGATCTGGTATCCCTGTTTGAATGGTTCTACATCAATTAAGCTTTAGATGCACAATGGCCCTGTTCTCCTATTCATCGGGTTTTGACATTGCCTCTTTTGAAACATTAGCACTATGCAAAAAAAGATATTTTACCTGACAAAGGACTTTAAGAATTCAAAGCTAGTTCTTACTTTGAGTAAAAAGCAATTTGTTGTCCAGTTCTCCATGAAGTGAAATAATCATAATTTCAGGGTATTCATCAATCATTCAGAATCATAATTTCAGGGTATTCAAAATATAGTGCTTCCTTAATTTTTAATATTGATATATTCAATACCTGAATTTTTTAAAAGTTGTTTGGGTTTTTTTGAAGTGAAAAGTCTGAGAGTTTTATTCCAAAAATGTAGGAATGGGATGTTTTAGCATCATCAGAAGAGTTTCTTGTTTTTCTCTAAATAAAATTATTGCAAAATTTGCTGAGTTTCACAAAGCTTTTCATTTTTCACAGAATCTTAAATTTCAAAAGAATGTAATTCTATTACATTTTCATCAACCTGCCAATGGTGATTTTCCAAAATCTAATATTACCTCATAGGGCAAAACATGGTTGCTACTTTTGTTTCTTCCTGTGGTTTTCCTAGTTTTGTTTCTTACTGTGTTATTCCTCTCCTTGCATTGTGGCAGCAACAGCCATGATGAGATCCCTTTTGTTGCAGGGCCATGTTCAGTGCACCCTTGGCTTTAGTAGCTGCTGCACAACCCAGTGGGTTGTCTGCACATGCAGTGCTAGAGTGCTGATGGGGAAGCTGAGTGAGATGCATGTAGCTCACTGAAGATGAAGCAGATGTGGGGTTTTGGGAAGTGAGATGATCATTTCTCTTCTTCATTGTTGCAGTCATTAACAATCCTCAGGATGAAATTCTCCCCTGGGGATGTAAGTGAGACTTTGTTTCAGAGAGGGCAGAAGAAGAGAAACATGCGGTAGGTTGTGGTCCAATGCTTCTAATGAGAAGTCATCAGAGGCCTTAAGACTCTACACAGGAACACTGGTAAAATAGCCCTCTCAAATCCAGGGTCACTTTCCACAGTAACTCAGAGTTCTTGAATATTTCTTTATTCATTCATTTTTTCCTGTTTTTCACGCTTTTATTTCACTTCCACATCACAAGCATCAGGTTTGTGTTTTTCAGGACTTTAAGGCAAGCATATGGGTTTTGGTATTTATAAAACACTGCAGACTGGAAGAGAAGAATAAGGAAGTGTGAGGTGGTGATGACAGCAACAAGGACATATTTGTTGAGGCACAGAAGGTAAAAGGGTTAGTAGATTTCTTGAAATCCTTGCTAAATAATGACATTACTACTATATGCCCTGGAAGGAAATAACACTTAACATTAATGAATTTTACACAGTTAATTACATTTCATGAGACTTTCCATTGCAGTTTATTAATTGTCTTATGCCTCTCCATTCTTCAGTAAATGAAACTAGGCAAAACTTTTTTCCAGGCAACACAATAAACTATCACTGAAGTTCAAAGAAGCAGCTAAGAAGTCTTCCTTCATGCACTAGCAAAAAAAAACCCAAAAACAAACCAAAACCCAAACCAACATTGCTGTAACTATCATATAATGAAAACCATATTCTAGACCAGTGATAAAACAATACAAGAGTAAATACATTGGTGGGAATCTACCATTTCAAGAGGCAGACACTGTGCAAGGAAAACTGATCCCAGCAGGTCTCCCCAACTTTCAAACTCTGAATAGCCTAGGAAACATTAGATCCTGGTACTGCTGAATTTGCAACTGAGTGGCCTCAAAGCTATAAGAGAAACTGGACCTTAAATACTGGTTCTGTCTACTATCTCTTCAGTACATTATTACTGTAAAGAGGAGTTGCATAAGAATTAAAAATCTAGTCACCCACTGACTGTGGTATGCACGACTCACAAATTTCAGTTACAAGGCAGTGTATTGGAATTTGGAAAAGGAAGTAATAATGCAGAGAAAGGATTTTTTTAGTTTAAGTCATTATGTTACACAAAATACATTACAATACAAGAACTCAACCCTCACATTTCTGTGAATTGTTATATCTTCTATGCAGTCCTGATCCATTCTTGTTAGCATTTGAACATTTATAGGCTCTTGTACCTACTGCCCTCAATTACTTCAACAAGGAATAGCTCTTTCTTGGCTCTGTTACCACTTCCACCTGCTGGAAAGGAGAGAAAAAACGTCACTCTGTGGGTAAATGGGAGCCCCGAGATGTTTTCATTTATTGAAGGCTGGAAAACATCAGAAATCTCTGCCTCTTGAAAGCACTAGAGAACACAGTTTTTGAAAATGTTTGTCAGATTTTGAAACATTTAAATTCCACACCCAAAAAGCTTATGCATTTTGAAACAAAGTTGGGTGCTGCAATGACCATATGACTGGAGTCAGTAACTCCTGAATTATCTTCTTTTCAGCTCTGGCTCACTAGTTCGTCTTGGACAAAGCTTTTTGTCAAGTTTGGGAAAGCTTCTGTCCCAGTTTTCAGAGCTGTAAAACAGACTAGACTAATAAACACTTATTCTCCAAGGTAACTCACTGGTCTTTGTGGGATTCTCTGGTAGATGCTCGCAAATGTAAAGGAGTTCTCTGAATGTAAAAAATTCTTACATTATAAAGTCATGACTTTACATACAGGTCAGGAATTTTATACACAGGTCCCAGGACAGACATCATCCTGGGAACAGAAGGGCTAGAGGAAAAATTGAAACAAGGAGGAAAGGATGCTTGGATGGGAAAAGGAAATTACTTGTGGGGGAGACAGCACCATGAGAGTTTCTGCTATAAGCAGTCTTGCCCAAAATAATCTTCTGTGCTGCCATTCCAGCTAGAAACATCACATAACTTCATATAAGCACTCATAGAACTGGGGCTTGAATAAAACAGGGAATCATACACAATTTTTGTGGGAAAAGATTCTAGCTGTTGGGAGCACTATTGACTTCATGGTGAAGAAGGCACAGTGAAGTACTGGAGAACCATAGGGTCCTGTGTGGGAGTCCTCTAAGAAAAAAAATCTCCTTTACAGTCTGTTTTGTCTGAGTCATTCTTCAGGTTGATTACGCTTGCCTTCAGCACTTTACTAACCTGTGATAAAGATGTAACTTGAAATCCTCGCAGCATTTCCTCTGGCTGATTTCATTGAGCATATGGGGGTAGACAAAATCCTAACCTACCCAAATATATTCTTTCTTGAGGAGTTAGACACCTACCCCCTCTAGAATTGAGAGGATTCTGCCAGACTGTGGCTTTCCCCACTGAATAATGTGTAATTTTCCCCAAGCATCTCCGACCTTGGAAATGCTTCTGTAACGCCTAAAATAAAGACTGCTGACTGGCCTACCTATGAGGGGAATTGGAGCCAGAAGTGAATGTAAGTAATGTAAGTGAACCAGCATCAACAGCCAAGTCTCTCACTGTTGATTTCTAGGTGCTCTAATCTCTGCTTGCTTATTGAACAGCCCTCCACATTTATCTGGTTTCATGATGTAAAGAGGAGGGGAAATTTATGAAGCTGGAGTGTTCCCATAGATTTGCTATGGGAAAATTGCAGTTTCTTTTTTTGCTGAAAATAAAGGTCCAATTGGAAAACAGTCTCTTTAACAGTGAGGTGTGCAGAGTAGATGGAAATTTTGTATGGTTTTAGTGGGAATTAAGCACCTCTTAAAATTGTATTCATAAAATTGCAATCAGCTAAAACTGCATACACTTAACCTTGGAAATTTCCCTTTATATATATCACTTGAGGAAACGATTAATCTTGAATTTGAAACGTGTACCTCTCTCATCTGTAACCATGAGGATAATGTTTAATATCCAAGGAGGAATTGAATATCTTGCCATTTTAAATAAAGAATTATAAAATGTTCTAACAAATATCTTCTGCTTTGCTAGGAGAAAATGTAGTTGTTATGGAACAGAAGTGAAATAAAACCAGATCAAGAATTATGATTTCAGAGGTGGCAGAGAGCAGAGAATGCAAATACTCCATGAAATGACAAGAGATCTGCATGATCTTATAACAGTAGGTTCATGGTGATGACAACTCTAGTTCAAGCTGTTAAACAAACTCCAGTGGAAATCTGGTTTCTTTTCCTACAACTTTTCTTACAGCTTCTTCCTCTTTTAGATAAATTTTTCAAGTCTTTATTTGAAATCTAATATTGAAAGACAATTAAGAGTAAAAATGAAATGACAAAAACCAATAATGTATCCATTGTTCTGCAAGATTGGCATCTGTGCGTTTGTCATGAGCAGTAGGGTTTTAAAAATCCACTGCACCTAGCCTCACAGACTATCCTGGTCCTCTGACATTTTAGGCTATGGCCCAGATCAGGGCCAGATCGGTCTTAGGAGGTTTTAAGCCAGGGAAAAAGTTTTTCTCCCTACAGTTGCATAATTTTCTGCTCTGCAACATGGTCATCCCCAAATCCTCAAATGTGAAAGACCACAAGTAGGACCTTCTATAAGGAGGTGATGCAAACCCTTTGGTATATTATACAGTCGGGTCTCCTATATCGCAGACTCGTGGTCTTAATCGGGTGCCACAAAGCCCTACTTCCGCGTTGATTGGCAGCTCATTAATATGGAAATTTGCCCTGCAGCCTTACACACCCCGTGGCACTCCGGTGCAGTTTTGGCACTGCCCTACTGTGTGTCGGTGTTTGTGTCGGTGCTTTCCAGCGCCCACGGTCACCCCACTCTGGGAAAAACCCCTTTTCCACTCAGCTGGGGACATGGGTGCGGGGGAGCCGCCAGCGCTGCTGTCCCAGTGTCTCTCTGGGTGGGTAGATGTGGTCTCTCCATACTCAGGGTAGACAAGTATGTCTCAGAGAGTTATTTGAGAAAGTCTCTGACAGCACATCTAACCTGAGAGTGTGTAAATCTTTCATAACTGCATGGAGCCTCTTCGCTTGGAGCTGAGCCGAGGAGAGCAGGGTGGGCGGCGCTCAAGCCGAGCCACTGCAGAGCGGGCCAGCTGCACCAAGATGAGCTGATCTGAGCCGCGGTGTGGGCTGGCTGAGCCGAGCCGAGCCACAGCCCCGAGCCGAGCCACAGCACGCGCCGGTCGCGCCGAGCCAAACCGAGCTGAGCCGCGGCTCTGAGCCAAGCCAAGCCATAGCTTGGACAGCCCGCACCGAGGTGCAGGCAACTCGGTGGTGGAAGTTTGCATATTCATGACTGCCTATTTTGAATATTCATGCATGTCAGGTCACGCATGCACAGTTGCGAAAAGGGGCCTCCTTCATCGCTAAAAAATCATGCTGCTAAGATGTGAAGCCGTAATATAGGGGGTGCAAAGTGGAAGAGGGCCAATTGTATAAAACATTTGGTCTTCTTGGAAAAATCTGTCACAGAGATGGACCTGAACTACAGGTTACATGAATATAGAAACAGAATGCACAGCAGTCCTGCAGCTCTGCTCCTGAGATTTCTCTGAAACACTGAGCTCAGGAGTCAAGAGGGCCCCAGCAAAACTTTTCTACATTTTTGAAACTTTGTAATTTCCTAAACTCCCTCTTCAGTGTGTGTGATTTTGGTCTATTTGCAGAAGCTTCTAGTTAGACCAATATCAATGACAGTCTTAGAGGACATCAGGTGAATTCATTGTTATATAGGATGCTAGGAGAATATTCTGAAATGCTGAAAATGTTAATGTACATTAGAGGACGAAGATGTTTGATCTTTTTAAACCTTCTAATTTGGTAGATTTTTGTATAGTTTGGAAGAAAAGAATAAAAACATGGTCTTGTTAAAGGTTTTTTTGCTCTGCAGAAGTTTTGTACTTTGATGGCTTTTGTCATTTATGCTGCATTGACATTAATTCTCAGCCTTATTGAATTTGTGATGCATGTTTCCAAGTGTTTAAGACAATACCAGATGTTTTGTTTTCAATAACATTATCTCTTAGTTCTCCTCCTTTTTAATCATCTCTAGGCAGAAAAAGCCTGATGTATTACTCTTTTCTCTCTCATTTAATTTGTGATTTTATTTTGTGGTTCAAGTACAATACTAAGACATGCAAATATGTATATGAACTTGATATCAATTGCTATCAATTGATGCTAATGCTTCTTAGGTGTTCCTGATTGATTGATTTACTTGTTTGAAATGTTGTTTGGTTTTAGTTTGGTTTGGAGTGAGTTTTTTCAGCTGGAGATCACTAACTTTAGTGTACTCAAAATGCAGCATATATTAGTAAAAGGAGGAAAAACAGACAATAGACATACCCTTTTAAGTGAGCTGTGTTTTACTCTTTTTCTGTCACAAGAATTTGAGCAAATCACTAAGCTTCTGCAGGAACATTTCAGTGCTTTCTATGTTATATATGGATAAAAATAATTATTTGATCACAGAGTTAAGTCTAATGTTTGTCATGTTTTTCAAATATCCTTAAGACCTTTGAAGGTAAAGTAAATTTTTATGGCTAGGTAGATGTATAATATTACCAAATTGTTGTGGCAGGAAGACCAAAAAATCCCCTCCCATCATTTTATTAATATTTATTAATTAATTTAATTTATATTTATTAATATTAAGCATGTGATAAAAGTTGGAATTAAGTGCTTTGTCAGCATTTTAAAATTTCAGTTAAGCATCTCTTTGTGATTTAGGGTTTGAAGGGTATTGGGTTTTGTTGTTGTTTTTTAGAGTTTATATAGTGTGGAGAAAAATTGAAGAATATGACAGTTTCATGAAACTTAGTCCTTCCATTGCAATAGTATAACTACCCTCTGGCAACAACAGCATTGCATACCTGTATGAATAACATGAGGAAAATATTTAATGTATTTTTAGACACATTTTAAACCTATTCCATAATTAAAGTAATTTGTAGCATGTATTAAATATTATTACATTGGTTTTGTGTTCTGATTTTTAATGACTTTTGAAAAGAAACACTAATAACAGAAAAATAGCACCAAGCTAATTAACAGCATCAATTCAAAATGAAGTTAATAGCACTGTTTGCATTACTAATGCAAGCAGAATTTGGCCCCTTAGGAAGTCACATCATATGGCAGTCACATGTTGTAGGAGTCCATAGGAATACTGTCTCAACCTTGTCATCAGAAAGTTTGGACAATATACCCCTAAAAACTGGGGCTAAGGTCTTGACAAAAGTTTGGCCTGCCAGTGATGCTCTGGGGCTAAGACTGGACTGTGAGAACCAGGGTGTTGATAACACCGAGAAGGGACTGTGGAACAAGATATGCCCTCTCCCCTGCGTTCCAGGAGAGGAGACAAAATATGCTGTCGCCTTCTTCCCTGTCCTCCAAAGATTGTGGGGCACAGGATGCTGTGGCCATCTCCACAAAACAAGATATGCATACAGCCCTGTCCTTGCAACATGAAAACACACTTCCTGGCAAAAGGCCACTCGAAACTGACCTTGCTTTGGACACTGTTTGGACACTTCATGGTCTTACGTGACAGAGAAAGAACTGAACGGGGGGGCAAGGGGAACATGTGGTATAAAGATGGCCCCTTAGTAACTGCTTTTGGGAAGCTTCTCCCACTTGGAAGCTTCTCCCACCTGGAAGATGATGTCTATGGGGATGCCATGAGGACTCAGTCGTCTGGTGGTAGATATTAAACCCTTCTTCTGTCTCCCTTTCTCTTTACTTCTCCTATCTCACTTTCTTATTAAACCCTTCTCTCTCTCTCTCCCTTTCTCCTTACCTTTCCTATCTCACTTTCTTATTAGACCCATTTTTTCTCTCCCCCTTCCCTATCTCATTTTCTTCTATCGCGATTCCCGCTTCATGGGAATCACGATAAAATGACCAAAGCTAACCCCTGTTTGAGACTTCCTTGCACTTCGAGATCCAGTAAACGAACCATCACGCCTCCAGCTCAGCTGGCTGGACCGTGACACGTGTTTGCCTGTGAAGTACCAATACCAGGTTCTTGTAGATGACTGGAAGATTCAAATATAGTTAGAGAATATTTCTGCCCTCTTGAAACCATGGAAAAAGGGGTTGTACATGTGACCTTGAGGGTGCAAAATCAAGGTGGAACAGAAAGACCAGGAAAGGGAGATTAGCACCCAGACAGCAATCAAGCAAATGACTGAGGCTTGAGGGATAAGGAAGAGTCAAACAAGTTAGATGAAATCTGGTGCTGATGGTTACAGGAGAGACAAAACCCCAAGTTAAGCCACCTTTAATTCCATCCCTGTTCTCCAATTAACACCAATTCAAAATATGACAATAGTGAAGTTAATTTTCCTAAGTGATGCAAAGCTTTGGATGCAAAGCTCTCCGACCTGCATTTTCATACACTCCTCCACTTTTATCTATATTCTCAATTCAGTGTGACTCTTACCATGACCCAGCCCCTGATTCTGAATGAGGGTCCCTTCAAAACAGAGCTTCAAAAACAAAAGAAATTATCATCTCATCTGCTTCTTTCTGCTATTGGAAAAATCAGCTCTAACCATTCATTAATGAGCTCCACTGTAATTTGTAACGGGATAAAGGGAGAGAAGGAAAATAATTTGTTTTATATTAGTAAGATATTTTAGAGTACTGTTAGCATAGAAGCATAGAAGTAACGAATATTATTTTCAACATTCTTATTTAAGAGCCTAAAGGCTGAGCTTGCCCCTTGCTTTAAAGCATTACAATCATTGTAGTGATTCCTCAGTGGTGTAGCAGAGCTACCCCATCATGAGCCCAAAGTAATATTTAAAAACCTATTATGTTCTTTAAAAATATTTTTCTTCTTTTTACTTCTTATATACTTTCTACATTGTGCAACACTATAAATGCCAAATCCCAAATGAGTACTTCAAGCTGGCAAGCAATCTTTATTGAAGGAAATGTGATACTTTTAGAATATTATCTACCTAAGGATTTTGAGGTCTTTCAATAACATTAATTAAATAATTCTCTCAACAACTCACTTGAGGTACTATTATCAGTCCCACCTTTTAGTTGAGTAAACTGGGTCTGCCTTGTCCAACCTCAGATAACAAGCCATTGAAAGCAATGAGGAAAGTATAATTCCAGACGTCTTCATAGATTTCAACACTTCTACTCCAACCATTCTTTTGTCACAGTGCCATACAACATTCCTCAGGCCAAGAGTGCCTGAGGGGAGCTTCGCCTTTTATACACTGGAAATTAAAAAAAAAACCAAAAAACAACAAGCCAGCCCACTGCAATTTGGACATTAATATTTTGAGGGCAATGCATGAGCACTTTTTTAAAAAATTGCAATTTCACAAAAAGTCGGTCATCAAGTTTTCCTTCAGTAAGAGATGAAAGAGTTCTCTATAACTGCCTGTTCCCATGTTTTTCCTTAATGCTTTGAGACAGAAACCTTTCTCAGGCATCCCTAGAGGTGATGGGCACCTTTGCCCAGTCACAAATAGTGGTAATCCTCACCTTTAACATGAGTAGATGTCTAGATTCCTGAGCCATGAATGTCCCAGCAAGTGTTCGTCATCTGTTGGTTTTCAGGAACTGCCAGTGACAGCTAATTGTCCTCATGCAGTCTATATGAAACCATTCAAAATCAGTGGACCAGATGAAACAGGTCTGTAGACCCCTCAGCTGGAACAAGATGTTTGTTTAATTATTTGCTCAAGAACTTTCTTTCCAAATGTATGTCACCATAGAATAAGACCGGCAATTTCATAGAAATGTCACTTTAATTGCCCTTCTTCTTCTCATATCATCAGAAGTACAGGTCTGCCACTCTGCTGTGATGAGAGCCCACCTGAGTCACCAGAACTGGAATAACACAGAGTTGTTAGAGCAAGTCCAGAAGAGAGACACCAAAGTGATTGGATGGATGGAGCATCTCTCCTATGAGGAAAGGCTGAGAGAATTGGGATGGTTCAGCCTGGAGAAAAGAAGGCTTTCATTTGATCTAATTATGTCCTTCCAGTACCTGAAGGGAGCCTACAAGAAAGACAGAGAATTTACAAGAGTATGTAGTGACAGAACAATGGGGAATGGTCTTAAACTGAAAAAATGAAAGGTATTTATTAAATATAAGGAAGAAATTCTTTACTGTGAGAATGGTGAGGCACTAGAACAGGTTGCCCAGAGAAATTGTGGATGCCCCATGACAACTGGGATAGGGAGTGTTCAAAGCCAGGTTGGATGGGGCTATGACCAACCTGATCTAGAGAAGGGTGTTCCTGCCCAAGGAATTTTTGGGTTCCCTTCAAAGCCAAACCATTCTATGATTCTCTGATACTTTTCACAACTTTTAGATTCCAGTGGAATGGACAGTAATCCAAAACATGAAGGGACATCAGTTCAAGTTTTGCAGGAACAAAGCATACAAGATGCTGGATCCTCAGCAGCATCCTTTTTAACTATAATGCTTGTGCACTTTCCCATAAACCTGAATGGCAACGCTGTAACTCAACTTCCTCCAAACAAAATGCTCCTCATCAAAATGCTTACAGATCACTGCTTTGTCTCCTGGCTTCTTCTCAGTTTTGCTGCTTTGTATGTTACTTTTCTCTTAATAAATCAGATTCTTGAATCACCATCTGGAAGTAAGTACACACTCATCTTTCCCCCTAGAGGCTGAGAATAAGAATGTGTCCACCAACTACAGTGATGACTACATGAGATATATGATAGTTAAACTGTTTCAGTCTAAACCCCTCCAGTGTGCTACCAGCCTGCAAAGAAAAAAGTAGAGAGCGAAAGACTGTAATTTTTTTTCAGTAATCTAATGAGAAGAGAGAGAGACAGACAGGGATAGTTCACTTGGTTAATTTTCTAGCCAGCAGCTACAACAGTGCTTCTATTAGGAGATATGAAAAGAGACAAAGAGATATAATAGCTATAGATTGGCTTTGTTGGCCAGAAGAAGTTCTAACTGTGCTGGGGGGATGAAGAGGTACAGAGGCATGGTCTCAAGGGATATTTTTTTTTTACTTTAATATCATAATTTTGGTACATCTCTAGTTGCACATTCACTTAACACAGACTGAAAATAAAAGTTTTAACATATCATACTGCCTGACCAGATAGCTGAAATGAAAGCTGGAAAAAAATGAATTGACCTTGTGTTATTCTCTGCATTGACTTTGTGACATTCAGATCCAAATTTTGTTGGCTTAATGTTTTGGGCAGAAACTTTTCTTCAATAGACAAATTTGTTTCATCTCATCTTCATTACCCATGTCCCCTCTTATTAGAGAAGACAAGAGTGTGCCATCTTGCTTTATAATCTGCCTAGATTATTTCTCAAACTTTCCTGAAATCCCTTGCCCAAGCCTTTTTTCTTGTACTACTTCATTCTGAACAAGAAACTACACATCACTTGTCTGTTTCTCATTCATTCATTCTTAAGATGAAGCAGTACTGTCTCCCAAAGCACAAGTATTGGAGAGTTACACATTTTCACATTTCTCATCTATGTTAAATCCAAGATCATTTTTTCCCCCTTACCGCCTCCCTCTTCTCCTGACTGTTTGCCTGGATAAAAATAAAAATGCCTTAAGCAAATCCTTTCATAACCTTATATATTGGGGTGGTTAGACCAGAGCTCCTAACATGAGAGAACACATTTCCAGGAATGGGTGTGTGCCTGAGAGCAAGAAACTAGACAGGACTGGATATCCTGCAAAGAGTCCTGTTTTCATGAGCTAACTAACCTTAGTTTTTATTTCCATGTGGATCAGACCTTTAGAGAGAATCTATTATGAATTTATATGACACCAAATAATCACTGTCTCAGAGATTTATCCTTCCTGCAAACATGCACTTAGCAAAGAATGAGTTATTATAAGTTAAAGACATGGAGATGAAAACAAAAAGGGATGCAAATGTATACATTGTTTTCTGAAATTTTCATGTGGTTCTGTGAAAGTCAGAGTTTTCCTATGTCTCAGTTTAACCAGCTATAATGTTAAGGTTACTGACATCTACAGTATTATAACAAGAGTGAGACTTTGCTAATTAGGTAAGTATGACAAATACAGTGATCATCTAAGGTTTCATTGCTATGCTTCATAACTCAGAGACCTTCATTGCTACAGCCACTACAAAATTTAAAGCTTCCTAGATACAGGCTCCAAATGTTGTGCTTTCTCAGAGTTAGGTCCACAGAGAAATCTGGGGCAAATCAATCCGAATTTTAAGCATTGCAGAGATCCTTAACATCTCACTCATGTAGTGCCCAAGTCTGACTCTTTAATGATATATATATATTATTTAACTTCTTTACTAAGNGCCCTGCTTATACCCCAAAGTCATTCACTTCCATTAAAGGCCAGGAGAGTGACTGTGAACTGAATCCTGAAATGAGTAAGTAGCACTGTTTGGAAAGAAGGTCGATGAGGTCGTGGTGGTATTCATGGTGATGGCAGCCCTCATGAATTTGCCTATTATTTTTTATTTCACTGCCTTCCCAGAAATCTTTCTAAGCTTTAAATGATTACAACTTGTGACATTATTTGTTTAGGATTTTGTTTCATTAATCAACACACATTCTTACTTATTGTCCATTATTCTTAAATTTAAATATTTGGTANCTCTTCTCCTGACTGTTTGCCTGGATAAAAATAAAAATGCCTTAAGCAAATCCTTTCATAACCTTATATATTGGGGTGGTTAGACCAGAGCTCCTAACATGAGAGAACACATTTCCAGGAATGGGTGTGTGCCTGAGAGCAAGAAACTAGACAGGACTGGATATCCTGCAAAGAGTCCTGTTTTCATGAGCTAACTAACCTTAGTTTTTATTTCCATGTGGATCAGACCTTTAGAGAGAGAATCTATTATGAATTTATATGACACCAAATAATCACTGTCTCAGAGATTTATCCTTCCTGCAAACATGCACATAGCAAAGAATGAGTTATTATAAGTTAAAAACATGGAGATGAAAACAAGAAGGGATGCAAATGTATACATGGTTTTCTGAAATTTTCATGTGGTTCTGTGAAAGTCAGAGTTTTCCTATGTCTCAGTTTAACCAGCTATAATGTTAAGGTTACTGACATCTACAGTATTATAACAAGAGTGAGACTTTGCTAATTAGGTAAGTATGACAAATACAGTGATCATCTAAGGTTTCATTGCTATGCTTCATAACTCAGAGACCTTCATTGCTACAGCCACTACAAAATTTAAAGCTTCCTAGATACAGGCTCCAAATGTTGTGCTTTCTCAGAGTTAGGTCCACAGAGAAATCTGGGGCAAATCAATCCGAATTTTAAGCATTGCAGAGATCCTTAACATCTCACTCATGTAGTGTCAAAGTCTGACTCTTTAATGATATATATATATTATTTAACTTCTTTACTAAGAGCAATTGAAAACTTCATCCAGCATGGCAGATAACCAAATGATTTGGACAATGTTCTTGGATGTGGGAAAGAAAAAAAAGATCAAAATAAAAAAAAAAATCCCCATATCCAGATCAAACAAGATAAAGATTTAAAAGCTGCTCTCTGACTTTTTGGAAAGCAGTCTGAAGGCAAGGGCTTAGGATGAATGTGTATTTGTTTCTGTACACATAACTTCTCATGAGGAGGGCCTAACCCAGAGCAAGGTGCCCTGGTCCAACGTGATTGGGAATCTCAAAAGAACCCTGGTTCCTGAGAGCAGAAATCAGCTTCTTGTCTGGTGTGTGCTTTATGAGATGCCTAAAGCCTCTTGGTTTTTGAGGATTCATCTCTAGGTTCCTCACTCCCTGTATTTCATGTGTTGACTGCAACATGGGAACTGCAAGTTTCACTAAGTTCCTAGGCACCTAAAAATTGCATGTTGTGTGACCTAGGTTTTTTTATGGTTCCAGCCCCCAGTTCACTACATGTTAAGACTAAGCTCATCCTCACGTACCTGGGCTCACTGCTAACAGCCTATGACATACAGCTGAGGTCATTCTAAT
>WEKX01006361.1:0-10666 GCA_013390025.1 Pitta sordida | reverse complement strand
TATTGTCCATTATTCTTAAATTTAAATATTTGGTATTACATACAGGCTAAGCAGCTGGGCTAAGTGAAATCAGCAAAACAAGTGGATCTAAGAGAATGTCAATTTTCAAATATCTTTTTGTACTGTCAATACAGTAATGACTGCAAGGACTGTCCAGCAAAATCATCAGTATTTTCTCAGGAAAAGCCCTGTGTATGAATCCTGAAGGATTTTACCTTCAGGCTATGAAATCAGAAAAGACAATTACATGCATAAGGAAATACTAGAAGCATTTTGATACTTATCTGGTTTTCATGTGAGTGATTTGCACTGCACAACATTTTGCAGGATATGTTGGTGAGAGGCAATGTATGGTGGGTGTGTGCACCAGTGGGTACTCTCAGTTGGTCCTAAATGAGGACTAATCAGTCACACTTCAGGTCATCAAAGAAACAGCATGGTAAATCCAAACTGCCTTTACTCATCTGCTTACGTTCAATTAAGACTACTTGATCAGGATATAAATTTGGGTAGATCTGAATTCTTTCCTGAACTTGTCAAGGCCTAAAGCAGAAAAACAAACTGACATTAAAATCAGATATTCTTCCTTTGGTGTGAACAAGAAGGAAAAGGGGAGGCTTCAGAAAAAAAGGAGGCCGGTTTGGAAAGGCTGTCCAAGGTTTTATCCTCATTCTTTCTTCATGAGACATTCAGTAAAAGAGAAGAATAGTAAAGCAAATGAAGTAATTGAAATTACTGTCATGCTCACTTCCATCCTAGCAAAATACACATTTTTGAGTCACAAATCCATTTCAAATGCTCAGATAGTTGCAATTCAGCATTTCCCCAAGGAAAGGTAGAAGGCCAACTCCTCAGTATGGAGGCCATAAGAACATTGTACTGTTTAGCTTAACTGTCAGATCTATATGTAGAGAGACATGCCATTCAGTATTAAAGAAACAGAGTGACATTCAGAATTTGTTTAGGGGCACTACAGAGCAACATTGCTAAGTCATGTAATGTGCAAGGTGAAAAGGAACCTTATCCAGTGACACCACGCGAGGGGACCTAGCAGAGAGTCTCAAAGATTGACTTGGCCAATAATGATCAGATTTAGCAAACATCAGTCAGGAGAAATCTTTTTGCAGATTCTAGGTAACACTGAAGTCAAACTTTGTGATTAGTGTACTTATTTTATATGGCATTTAATGTTTATGTCTGTAAATGGTCAAGATCTCAATTTCATATCTGGTGGAACCTGGTACAACACAATGTCCTAATACCATGCCTGGGCACTTGTTAAGTACCATCTGTTAAACAGAATTGTTCACTGACAGCCTGCCATTTAACTATCAGACTATTCCAGCACTCATGAATGCTGACAAAATCACAGTACAAACCAATATCATTAATTTATTATTATTAATATTATTGATTTTATTATTACTCTACCAGCCTTCAGTCCTAAACAGAAATAGAGACCCATTTTCCTGGGCACTGTAGAGACATTACATAAAATAATGTCCATAACTCAAGGGCATTAGAAATGAAGGAAGCAGAAATTAGATAGGCATTGAAAATACTCTAATTAGTGCCAACAAAAATGATGTGGTACTTGTTTGCCATTAAAATGTCAGCATTTGCCAACAATAAACTCTCTGTATTAGTCAACATGATCCTACACAGTTAGAATATGAAATTATCAGTGTTGCTATAATCTGGGGAAGCAGGTCCTGTTATACTATGCAACTATTTCTGTTCCCCACATGTAGCCCCATTCTTTGCTCATCCAGCCCAAGATACAGAAACTCTGGAACTTATCAGGGCAAATTCACAGGCTCTAAGGAACAAAACAAGATCTGGGCCAATGTGCTCCTTATTTTAAATCAAAACAAATCACAGAATGCTCCAACTTGACTTTGTAAGAAAGTATTTCTGGATCACACAGTGATCAGAAAGTCCAACGTGCCACCAGCCTATTACAGCATAAGTAATGAGAAGAGCAAGTCATAACAGAAGCAAAAATGAAGCCCTCGTGTATGATTTGATTCTTTGGAGGTTTTTTGAGACCTTTTTTTTCTTTTGGTTTAAATCCTTGCTTTAGGACATACACAAACAGTTTAGCATTCTAAAATCTGTTTTGCTGAAAATAGAGACAGGAAAAGGGAAACTTACATCCTTAATTACTATCCTATTGTTGGTAGAATTTATAAATTATGATATTGTTACCTGAGGGCTTGCCGACAGACTTCATCGTTTCTCCTCAGTCTGGCTCTAATCCCAGCTTCTATTTTTTCTTTTAAATCCTGGAATGCAGACAAAAAAAGGGTTTCCCTTCACTAAACCAACCGTCTGAACCCAGATTACTGTGCTGTGTCACATAAAGAATCTAGCATTAATCTCCTCATTTTTTAAACAACAATATAAAATATACACAGTATTTCCTAATATTTTCTCCAGGTAATGTAGTTTATTTCATACAACTATCTTTTTATAAAACCAGAGTATAGCTCAGATTGGTATTGAAACAGTTGATTTGCCTGGGTATTGTACCCATCATCACTTAGCTCTTTAAATCCTAGTCAATAATTAACCAAAGTTTGCCTGCCCAGCTCTCAAATGGAAAATAAAAGATAATTTGTTTATTACTTGAGAAATGCATTGCAAAACCTACTTGTCATAAGTGACTTCCAATGCCAGCGCTTCGAGAAAAGCAAAAAGACCTAAACAAAAATGAATATTTCTGTGTTCATATTATATTGCATTATATTCATATTATGAATATTATCAGGGGGGGAAAAGGGATAACCCACAGGAGGAACCAGCCAATGAACTGAAGGAGTGTGCAGTTTACCTAACTGTGGCTCCACTGTCAGAGGAGCAGTGTGAAACTTCCCAGAGACTGATAGGAGATACTTCATTCAGCTTGGACAGTGATCGAGTCCCTCTACACACTATAAGCAGTATTGCTTTTGGTTAGACAAAATATATAAACCACATGTGCTTAAAGGTGTTCACACCTTTCACTCAGCAAATAACTCATTTGACTCAAACTCAGGGTAATACATCGACCAGCAGTCCTGTTGGTGATGTCTTCATTTGGATGAATCAAAGCCAATGACACATAATCATTGAAGATGACATTTCTGTAAGCCTAAATTACTAAGTACTAATTACTAGATCCAGGCCAAATTCCCTGTTGATTATTTCCATTCCTCTTAGATGAAATGCCTGCATGGCTTTCAACTGGAGACCATACCCTTCATCATGTAAAACTCTCATTCCAGTTAGCACTGTGGAAAAGCATTCAGGACAATGAACGGTATAATAAAACTTCATTCAGCAAATAAGTACAGCATAAAAAAAGGGAAATAATTCTTCCAAATACTTGCTGCAGTTATGCTTCATACATAGAACAGAAAATATTACAGTTACAAAACACTTTTATTTTATTGGAAACACTTCTATGACACAATAAAAAACTGTGCAGTATTGCCCAGATTTTATGCTCTGATTTTTGCTTTCCTGTATTCAAATTTTTAACTTGGGTGAAATCAAACTTCTTTGAAAGTACTAAGCAACCAAATCAGTTAGATAGAAAGAGAATCTTAATCTCACATTTACAGCATCATTTGAAAATCAATGCAGAGGAAATTAACTCTATGACTTTACAATTAAAAAGACCAAACAGACTACTTCAGAAAAAGTTAGTCCCCTAGTGAAAAATGAATGTAACTGTCTCCAGCTATATAGAAGACACCAGACTCAGAAGATAGAAAACACTGAGGGATTTTTTCCTTCTTCTTTTTTATGCTCTTTGCTGCTACAAGCAGGGAGATGGGAATTTGGAATTCCCTGGGCCACCATGGAACTCAGATGTATCCATATTCCTGTAATGTAGTTTCTCTGTACAAATGTACTAACCTCCCACTAAGAAAATTAGCCCTTTAATCACTTGAAACCAAATAAACCATTGCTATATCCTAAAGGCACTAAAGTTCTGCACTTTTGAGAGAGCGTCTGAATGTTTCCCAAATACAACTAGAGTGGTGAGGCATTCTTTTGTTTAATTTTCTGTAATTAAAGAACAAGTCAGGTAGAAAACAAACCTGTATTCGTGATACTGCTTGCTGAAAGCAGAAGGTCTGCTTTTCACGATTCTTATTAACCGTAAAAACCAACAACAAAAACCAGTAAGGAAAGGGAACAAAAGACTGAAAACTCCCCAGTGTTATTCCCCATGAAGGAAACAGTCTATATGGAGACAGCAAAAGGTATCTCATACTCTTTCCATGTGCAGTGATTTATGGAACTTCTGGTTACCAGTTTAGCTTTTCAGGTTTGCAGTGAATGGTTAGATTTTTCCCAGAATAACCTGGAACAAATGGTTCCCTCATTCACAGTTAGAATGTGCTGACTGAAGCAATAAATTAGGCATACAAAAGTCAGATGTATAGACCACCTTAAGTGACCTCCTTAAAAGCTCTGGAAGATCCTACCATCAAATCATCTTCTCAACTTCTCTCTTAAAATAAGCACCCAGAGAGTCATACTATAGAGACTGTCCATTGTCTTGGTTACTGATATGAAAATAATAATAAGGGAAATATCTCTTTTGATGGGTCCTTCACAAGTTTTGCTGGTGATGGAATTCACCCACAGTCTAATGTTTTCAGTAGTTTTCCCCACTCTTTGCCTAGATTCCCTTGGACTTCATGTTCAGGAACTCTCTTCGCTCCTAAAGTAGAGCACTTCATCTTTTGAGCCTCCTACATGAAAACCTTCCCCTTCAAGTCAGTGGACACAACTGATTTGTGGAACTTTGCTAACTTTGACACAGGCTGATTTCTGGCTGCATAGACAACCCTACAAGTTACCTCGGTTGTGAAAAGCTTGACAAGTTTGGTACGATTACAGCTGAGATCAACATTTCAATATGACATAATTAGTCTGTCAGGTGACTAATGCATTGAGCATATTAAACTTTCCAAGTTGTCCTCATTAAGGCTGTATTCTAACTAACTGGAAGGTTAATTTTTAAGTAAATTACTAGTATCCTTGAAATCTTGGTGCTCTTCATATATATATTAAATACATGCATAAGAGCTGTAACATATAGGAATAATGGCTCTTTTTTGCAAATTTTTGGTGTTTTTTTTTTAACTATATATCATCATTAGTTATAAATTATTTGTGGACTGGTTTTTTTTTTCCCACACTGTCATTAGTGTCCTTGTTCTGCATTTTTATGCATTCATTCACAGTAAAAAAAAAAAAAAAAGGTGATGCCATGACCCTGAGATTAACTCAGACAGATAAAACATGTTATTCATGGTACCAGGGTTGTGGGTTCGATCCCTGTATGGGCATTCACTTAAGAGCTGGACTTGATGATCCTTGTGCGTCCCTTCCAAGTCAGAATATTCTGTGATTCTGTGATAGTGCATCTAACACTAGGACCTCTAATCAGAGATCAAGGTCTCATCCCATTCTAGGTGCTGTACAAACACAGAACCTAGTTGCAGAGAGTTTTAATCTAAATGCAACAGTTGGATATAGCCAGATCATGAGCACAAGGCAAGTATGAGAAAATGTATGATATCTGTACTAAGAACAATATCATCTCTCAGTCAGAGGAGCCAATGCTACGTGGCAGGGTGGTTTGTTACATTAGACTGAAAAGTTATGTTCTTTGTACCTGGCACCTGGATTGCACTGTGTTGAGAAACATAATTTATAAATATGTCAGAAAGAATTTTCAGTGATAGGGACACAAGAGTGGTACTAAGTAGACCAGTTTACTTCTTAGTTCAGCTGATGAATGCCACTGCACCCTTGTGTGATGCTACAAACTGGAGCAGCCTTTGAAAGTAGAGTGGCACATCACAGGCAAGGCTATCGAGTGAGGCTCTTGCAGGTTACTGTAATATAAATATCTAGTGGAGATAGCAATAACAAGTGTAGGTTGTATGTTCCTGTCTCCACACCGGAGTCTATGTACTTGCAGTCTATCCCAATAGGTGTATGTATCTTTGGCCCATGCAGTTTCACCTGATTTCCGAAAGGTTTACATATCATGTGAGAAAGATCAAAAGGAGGTGGTTGCTCTGAGTGGTGGTTAATGAAGTGTCATACCTTATTTCAATATTACAAAAATACTCACTTCCCCACTATGTACATAAAAATAGAAGTTACTATCAAATAAAGGTACAAAAAAAGTGTTTCTTGAAGGGGCAGCTGACAGTCATTGCAAGTATTGCTCTCAAATGTTAGTCACTAACAGTTGCATATTGAACACAGAGGAATAAAAGTGTTAATATATACATACCACAATCAGAAACACATACACTTGAAAATACCTGACACAATTTATATCTTCTCCCCTATGGGGAGCAGCTACAGGAATGAGTTGTTCAGCCTGGAGAAGAGGAGACTCAGAGGTGACCTCATTGCTGTTTACAACTACCTGAGGGGAGGTTGCCGCCAGGTGGGTGTGGACCTCTTCTTTCAGGTTGACGATACCAGAATGAGAGGACATGGCCTTAAGCTACGCCAGGAGAGATTTAGACTGAATGTAAATGTAAGGAAGAGGTTTTTCCCAGAGAGAGTGATCGCTCATTGGAATGGACTGCCCAGGGAGGTGGTGGAGTCGCTGTCCCTGGAGGTGTTTAAGAGAAGACTGGATGAGGAGCTCAGTGACATGGTCTAGCTGGGGGTGTTGGGCTGGATGGTCTTGTGGGTCCCTTGTGGCTCGGAGTGGCCTGTGAGCCTGTGAGAGAACTAGGTTTATGTTCACCACTCTGGGGTGTGCATTCGGTCTCTGTACTGGCGTTAGATGGTGACTTGGACTAGATGATCCTTGTGGGTCCCTTCCAACTCATAGTATTTTGTGATTCTGTGACTTCTAAAATTGGAGACTAATTTCTTAATCTGGCTTTAGTTAAACTTCCTCTACTGGGTCTGGCACTTGTCAAAAAAACCAAAAAAATCTAATAGAGGGAGTGGAAACTCTAATTAGCCCCTTTTACAATTCATGCCACTGTTATAAGAATTCACAGTATGTAAAACACTATGTGTCAAGCCCTGGTATGACTGAAAGAAAAAGAAAGAAATTGACAATTCTTGGGTTAAAAGGCAAAAATCACATCATTGTCTCCACTTTAAAGATAGTATCTTTTTGCTTAGTCAGGCTTAAATTGCCCATTACAATGAAAAAAATAGAAATGTAGCAACAATAACATCATACATACCTTTTGCACTATAGCAAAATTATAGTGGGATATATTCAGACTTAAAAATAAATAAGTAGCTAAACTAAACGAAACTGCAGTGCAACTTACTATAAATATCACAGAAGTAAATATAACACAATTAATTCCATGAGCACTCTAGGCATAACATCATGTGCTGATGCTGATTGGTTGTTGTTGATATGAATCAAGAGTAATTTAGGAATCCAAAGTAGAACAAAAAAAAAGAAAATTAGGATTTTTGACATTGTCTTTTAGCAATCTTTGTACATTGCTAACTACAAATAACTTCTCAAAGAACACCTTGGTACATATATTATGGAAAACCCACCATTCTTTATTGTTCTCACTTATGGATCATTCTCTTGCTTAAAGTATTGAATATGGAATACTAGTTTTCATGAACTTTTGCTAAACCACTTTAACAATACTCAAAGGGAAAGGAAAGATGACCTGGCAATTTGTCCACCTCTAAGAAGTCTGAGGGCAAGCAAGAGTTAATACTGGTAAATGAATATTTTCATCCAAGCCTGAGGTGCTACATTTTCCTGATCATTCATAGAATTTCTTTAATGTCTAGAGCGAAAACAGCAAGTGACTTGGGAGGTGATCCTTAGTAGAAGCTGGTGTTCGCAACTTTGTCATGAGCAGCTGTAGATACCTTGTACAAGGTTTTCTGGGATATATCTGTTATAACTGCATCACCACTGAAACTGTACACGATGACATAGTCTATATTAGAAAGTGAGCATCTGGATTGCTAAATATAGAACAAATTGGTCAATTGGAAAACACTCCGGTCTTTAACTCTTGTATTTACACAAGTATTAAATCAATCATTGAGTATGACCTTAATATATGGCTTCAGAAGAAGACTGAAAAACCATTGATATTTGAAAGAGACCTTTGAAATCTTGTTGTAAGCCCCAGTGTTCTCAAATTCATGAACCTGTATCATCTGCCCTACAAAACTATTTCTCTTGGTTGACTTTATCAGAGTCCTGTCTCACTTGGTCAGACCTATAAGGTAGACATACAATAGGTGGGAACAAATTACAGTTATCTGAGATGTACTTCAGGTACATCATTGGGACTGACACCATTCTGCCCTGCAGACTTCTCAATATATTGTACTGAAAGAGGAGAGCAGAATTCTTTGGATTAGATGCTTCTATAAATACCAGAGCACTTAGAGCCCCTGGGTAAATTATGGAGCCACACCTTCTACCATAACCTACCTGCACTGATACTGCTTTCTCACCACCTCTAGTGCATTACTATCCAAGGCAAATTGGAACATCGGTGCACTTATAGGTTGGATGATCTTCAAGGTCTTTTCCAACCTTATCAACACTGTGATACTTACCAAAAATGTCTCCATAGACATTATTGTACAAAGAGCCAAAGTGTTCATAAAAAAATCAAGACAGCTGAATTTTCTTAATAAGTGGATAAAATATCCTCAGCATTTCTGGGGCTATTTTGCTGCTCAAGGGTTTTCAATATGATGCTCTGATGATAGAAGAACCACTTCTATCAAATATTAAGCTACTGTAAATTTACTATAATTGAATAATTTGCCTCTTAGCTTTGGTTCACTAAAATTGTAGCAAGGTTCTTATCTCTAAGTGATCGTTCCACATTCTGTTTCAATATATGTCATGTCAGACAAGGCTCATATATAGTACCATTTGAGATTAG
Source organism: Pitta sordida (assembly GCA_013390025.1). Taxonomy (NCBI): domain Eukaryota; kingdom Metazoa; phylum Chordata; class Aves; order Passeriformes; family Pittidae; genus Pitta; species Pitta sordida. Next base: position 1,736 of record WEKX01006361.1, on the reverse strand, counting down.
TAATTCCAAAGCCATGGAACCTTGTAAAAGATCTGGATGATTGACCAAAAAGTATGTAAGTATTTAGTCAAATTAAATTGCCATTAGGGTTTTCAGCTCCATATTTAAACACAAAGTAGTTGAATAAATCCTTGCTACTTTAGAGAAGTAGTATCTATGAATTCAAATGAATAAAATGAATTCCACAGGGATTTTGAGGAAAAGGAATTAGGGAAATATTTGTAATTTTTTGTGGTCACTTCTATATGACAAAAGGATTTGTACAGGTTTTTCCATCCCTGGAAAAGATAATGGTGCCTGGATACTAATTCTATAAAATTTCTTTCTCCATGAGCCTGATGTTGATGTTGAATAGGTCTTTAGTCTAGTTTAACTTAATGAGAGGGAAGATCTTGTACTTTCAGGGAGTGTTCAACAAGACATATTGGCCACATATAAAATAGTACCCAAGTTTTCCACAAATAGCAGTACAAAGGAGAGCTGTTCTCACTTTCTGTGAAGTAAATCCTTTGAGATATAAGCCAAGTATAACAAATAATCACCTACAGACTCTGTGATTTCAAGCTTTCAGGCGTGCTGTTGTTCATCTCTCTATCCAGTTTCTGGTGGAACCTTAAAGTTGGACACTAACTAATATTACTTTCCTATCATGGTATTTTTAAGACTATGTGGTTTGTTTGGTTTGGGTTTTTGGTTTTGTTTTTTTGTCTCAGTGCCCATGTGTAAAGGAAGTGGCATATGATATTTCTGTTGTACTTCTGTCAACTCATATGAAATTCCCATGTCTATAGTAAGTTATTTGTAATTTCAGAGGTCAGTGTAGGTACTGTACTGATCCTGTCCTGTCCGCCTTCTGCCTTAAAGATAACAGTGAGCAAGAAGGACAAACTGTATATGTCACAAGGAATCACCCTAGTTCTTGGAAACAACAAACCTGACAGAACTATGGATGCATTATTACATCTATATCAGGGGAATAAACCATTTAATGCCATTGAACAATTAATGAAATTCAATTTAATGCATTTTAAAAATTTTTTTTGCAATATTTAAGATCTGGCTGCAAGAAGAAGTACTGAAAACTTATTGGAAGCTTCTGCAGCCTAAATGAAAGTATTGGAAATAACCTTCTAAATGTCATTTCTAGTTCAGTTTTCAAGACCAAAACTATTTTGCGGTTTTTTAATCATTGTGATTGTAATAGTGAATATTTTGTCCACAGCTACACTAGCTAATTAATTTGTGTTTTATCTAATTGTTTTTTATAGTATATTAGAACAGGTATACAAAATAGCAGTATTGAAGCAACTCTTCTCCTTACTGCCATTCATTGTTTGTCATTGTTAGGATGAAAAATTAAAGGATATTGGAAATCATTTACAAGTAGCTTTTTTTTTAGGTGAATTTTTCAGTACAGGATGGAAAGAAGGGGGCAAGAATGTCAGAAAGGCTGTGTGATATGTACCTGCATATATGTACACCATGTGTTCCCAAGGGACCATTTTGGAGGCTGAGGTGTAAGGGCAGGAAAAGATTTCCTTTTGCTCCCAAGAATACCCATACAACACAGGAGATTTCTGCAACTGTCTGAAAGGGATCTGTGTCCTTAATACAAATGGAGGCTATTGCAGAACATCTTCACAAATATTCACATGGAGTTTTAAATTAATTAATTTTGAAGGTCTGTGTTTCCCATATCTGCATATCCCATATCTCAGAATCACAGAATCACAGAA
>WEKX01006360.1:36884-50674 GCA_013390025.1 Pitta sordida | reverse complement strand
CACAGTTAACGTCCCTGTTCACCGTGCCCTGGTTTGCCGTGCCCCCAGGATAGGTAATGGTTTAAGTACCCACAGGTGGGAAGTCTCTCAAGTTCAAAACGTTCCCCCCCGCACCATCTGCCGCTGACTGGCGCAGGTCCAAGCTCCAGTGACGGCCGCCCGGCATAGGTGCCGACCTCAAGGGCTCAGACGGCTCCCAAAGTCTCTCAGGTTCAAAATTACCCGTAAAATATTTTTCTTTCATTCTACAACTGAGGCAAAATTGTGATTCTACACTCTGTTCATGAAGCAAGATATAATTCTCTATGAAACTATTGTTTTAACATAGTAGAGGCCTGTAGAACCTGCAAGTCCTTATACTGCAGAGCAATAGAATAGCAGTGACACACTAGTTTTTATCTCTAATAATTTTCACTCTCTATTAAAAATATTTCTTTCAACATATAAACTATGTAATTTGACCCTCTAAAGTTTACTTGGTTCACCTTTTGTTTAAAAATACCTCTAAGTAGCATCACTTAAACTTTAATGAGGCCCATCTTTATTTTTTCTGAAAACATTTTGTTTTGTCTTATTTTTGCTTTATTTACAGAAAAAAAATCCTTCTGCTCATTAATCACATTTTTAATGGAGCATACATGCAGCAGTGAAATCTGTCCTATCTCAGTATTATTCACAATACTGAAAAGCATCCATGTATACATTTAAAAACATTTTGTGACAACGTTTTCCAATAAGCTGAAATACTTCACAGAAAAGAAACAGCATTTTAAGCGAAAGCATTTGAATTTAGCTACTTTTATTTTTCCTGTTGCAATTCAAGGGCTTGAAAAGTTCACAATTGAGGCATCAAGCTTCTCTTACCCCAAAAGATCCAAAGTACAGCAGCAACCTTATAGCAACTACATCAAAAGCAAACACCTTTCCTTTACTGCTTGCACAAGCCTTCAGCGCCACAAAAGCATTCACAGCATCATGAACAACAGCAGCTGCCTGACCAGGTTGGTGACGGGTGAGCCAAAGTGCTGCCTCCATCCCTTCGTGCTGTGTAGCTGTTCTCTACTTGGGAAACACCTCAGCCTCACTTCTTGCATTTCTTGGCCCCAAACAAAAATCCTTAGAAACCACGCAAACAACTGCTACAAGGACAGAAGCGACACTGTTTTCAGTATTGCCTCGTCCACTCTGCTGAAGAGTTATGCCATCTGCCATTTTATTTGCATTGCTGCCATAGCCCTGCCATTTGGAGAATTCCAGCACCCTTTTCTCTAATGTCTACATTTTATTGTGACATAACATTTTCTTAGGTTGACACAAATAACAACTCACAATGCGAACATTTCCCTACCACCTAATTTTTAAGTAGCATTATGATAACTTAGTCAAAATTCCCTGTTTCTGTGAAGTGCAGTACTGAGAAGTTAAACTGCTCAAAAGTTATCAATATTTATTTTAAAATACATCCTTTTTATTGGCATTTTCAAGTTTCAGTCTTTAAAGTCTGCTTTTTTAAGTTGCTACAAACTAGGACCAGGTTAATTTTTTTACTTGATGAAAATTTAAATCTCATATAATCACATGACTCTAGACACTGATTTTCATAATGTGCTGTAAAATTTAACAGCTGGGGGGTTTTGCCTGAATTGCACAGTATCTTTTCCTAATGTTTAATTCACTGTTAATTCTTCAGTAGTCAGAATATTTATTCTAATAAGAAGGTTCATTGCTACATACTTACAAATCACCTTAAATGTTGATGTTAACACAGATGTTGAAACAGGCTATTATATTGAGGCACTTTAAAAGTACTTCCAGTCACCTTCTAAGCACAACCTTACTGTCATTGCTTGTAGACATGTTTTTGTAATACGAAAAGAAGTGGGGAAACAGGAAAAAAAGACTCTTTGAGCAAACAAACAAACAAACAAATAGAGGGAAAGGGGCATTAGAGAAAAATACTGAAATACATTTATTAAAAATGGGAATAAAACTTTAGCACTGTTACAACTTTGGCTCCACCATGATAGCCACCACTCTCCACCCTATCACTGATACCTACCCTTTATTTTCTTCCAAAATTACCCTAAATTCTAAAAGATTTTTGTTAATCAAAATTTGAAGTGCTATCTCAATATAATAAATGTGAAAGATAGCTCTATGCCTAAGTTTTGAAGGCAAAGCATATTATTCTATGGGAACCTTCCCTGTGCTATCAAACAAGTCCTCTCTCCTTCTCCAAAAGGACCTGTCTCACAAATACTCAACAAAACATCAGTGATGAAACCTGAACTTCTTGCGCTATTGCAGCTATCCCAGCAGAGTCCCTCGTGTGGATGAAAATGTGATAACGAACAAAAGCTTTTGTCAGATTATTTTCTTTTGTTCAAGGAGAGAACATAGCACAGCAAATGAGGTCTTGCTGTTAGGCTTGTTATGCTCATACAACTAGATTAGCAGAAGCTCTGTAATACACAAACATTCAAAACGAATTAGTGATTTACTTAAAATTGATTGAGTTTATGAATTAAACTGTAGGAAAAAGATTCATCAGGCATAACACAATGCTATAGATGGGAAGTGGTAAATCAAGTGGACAGAAAAGTAGATGAAGTAACAGTTAAAGGAATGGAGCAAGAGAAAAGAACATTAAAGAAAACATGCTATGTACTAGAATTCCTCCTTTAAAATGGCACCGTAATTTGTTTCTTTTCCTTTCCACATCTTTCCAAAGTTAAACATATTCTTATTTGTTGTAAATACAAAACTCATACTAGTTTAAAGTTTCCAAGATTTGATCCAGAACAGAAGAGTTTACAGAATAGCTGTAATGAAGACACTTATAAGATCTTTATAACTACTTCAAATGCATTGCTGTAAGCTGTTAGTTACTTCATAGAGTGATTAGTGTGTAGTCCCACTGAAAGATCTATTATCATATAAAAATATTTGCCAATATGGATTTTACATTATAAATATGATAGTGACTGTTATGACTAAAAAGTCATCACACAGTAAAAAGAATATATATTGAGGTAGGGAAACACTTCATAAAGTCATAGTTACAAATTAAGTTGGGAAATAATAATATATTATTATATAATCACCTGTAAGAAAACTACGTGTGTTACCCAAAATTATCTGTGTATCCTGTCTCACCATCCAAATATTTTCCTGTATCATCTTTGTAAAAAACTGAGTTTGATCCCTCATATAAACCTTTCCAGGCAGGCTGATCACAAATCTTCTTGCCAAAACTTAGTTTCCTTCATTTTGAAATGGAAGTAAAAAGAGTATTGTTCACAGATCTCCTGTACTTCTGAATTGTACAGACCTAAAAGATAATCATTCTGGTTTGACATCTGGTTTGACACTGCTCTTATAGCCAATTCTGGTCAGCATAATAATCTCTCATTGCTTTTCTGTCAAAATGTGAATTTTATTTAAATATGCAACTTATAGGATACAGTTAATATATGCACCTGTCCTAATAAAGAAAGGAGATGGGGAAACTTAGATGCCTTCTAAATGGCTAAGAAAATTTATTTTTGACAACCTATTTCAGAGTTACTAATACTTGAAGGCAGTCAAGGAATGGGCAAAGGTTTATGCTGTCACTCTGTGGCAAAAACCTGCCCTAAAGGTCAAAATTGACTCATAGGCCACCTTTTTTATAGGAGTAACAGTTTGCTCTACTTGTTACTTCATAACATTTTATGCAAACCTGATACAACCTTACCTCTGAGCTCGCTTAAGCTTGAGGAACCTCTGCAAAAGGAAATAGCCTCTTAGTTGAAATTCTGCATAATTAACATTAGCACTGCTAAATTTTCTCTAACCAAGCATCATAAAATTTATAATTCAAAGTGAAAACACAATATTCGAGATTCTGCATAGAACTTGAAGAGAGGAGGTTTAGAAGTAAAATTTAAGTCTCTAAAATTCATGGGTCCAGACATAAACCCAAAATTTGAAAGAATGACACAGGTTTGCATTTTATAATCATAAATTTGAAGAGCAGTCTCCATACAAAAACGTGTTTCTCACATGCCAGAGCCCTACACTTCATTTAAAAATAGTTAAGGCTCAGGTAGCAAATAATTAACCAGTCTCTTAAATATGTCTGGAGGCCTAGCCTATCAGTAAAATGATTTCATAAAACCAGTATTAGAAATAGCCTAAGTGACCACAGCTGGTTGACATTTTAATGTTTTTCAAAAGGCTCCTCTGGATTTGGATCACGAAGAATTTTTTAACAGAACACCACCACCACCACCACAACACGCACATAGGTCAGAGGCTCCTGTTTTTTCCTTGTCTTTTACAAAAAGGTAGTTGTGGGTACTTTTGCACTAAAAATATTACCAGAATGCAGAAGTAAGCAGTATTCAAACCTTTCTTTCCTCTGCATAGCTATACAAAGAAGAAAAATATTTAACTATGATTACTTACCTAAGGCTTCTGCTATGGCTATAAGTCCCACTACATTTTTCTCAAAAGATTAAAAACCATTTTTACTCTAAATTTTGAAGAATTCATTTTTGATGTAAACACAACACACAGTACTACTTATCATCTGTATAAACTTACTCCAAACTTTTCACAAGCACGACAGCAAATACAAAAACTAAATCTAAAACCAGAGAGAACTTTTGTCATGGTTTAAGTAAAACATTTTTGCCAGTAGATAGGTTCTTTAAGGGATGACTTACATGATGATACTTTCATACGTATGTTGGTGTTTTCTTAGCTAAATATGGCCAACTGAATACTGTTGGTAGTGAAAATAGGAGACTGAAACCACACTGACTCATTGATTGTGTAGTATAATGCAGTAAACCCTCAGTTATCTGTGGTCCACATCTCTGCAGTTTCAGCTATTCACTATTCATTTTTCAGCGAAAAAGTGGGGTCCGTACATGCGCAAAGGAAGACACTTCGCAAATATGTAATGAGCTCATGAATATGTAAATGAACCTCATCCATCACAGTTCCCAAGCACCATCCATTTTCAGCATTTAAGGGGAAGGGGAAGCACTGCCATCACCCTGTATCCAAGACTGCTGCCATGCAGGTGGCACAGAGGCAGCAGGGCCACGGCACTGCTTCTGGGCATGGCAGCATGGTAGCAGGAGTGAGGGCCACCGGGACTGCTGCGGCAGCAAAGAGGGAGCGGGCACCGAAATTAAAGCTCCCTCAAGGCACCATTACGTACTTTGCTTTTAATACAAATGTTTTAATACAAATGGAGATGTTTGTGTAAAAATCTCTTTTGGGATGTGGGGGCAGGTGAGGGGAGGGGAGGAGGTGTGGGGAGAAGGGAGGAGAGGGAAGGAGGGAAAGGAGCTGTGAATGGGGCAGGCAGGGGCAGCAGATGGGGCTGTGGAGGAGTGGGCAGGGAGAAGCAGGGCTATGGGAGCCATGCTCTGCTCTGCTGGGACCCTAGGAAGCATTCTTCACGTGCACTGCCACAGCTCACACATTAAAAGTGGAGTTTCAAAGGCTGTACTCAATGCTTGGGTTCACGCTGTCATCCCAGGAATGCTCCAAGTGCCAGGGCTGGCTACAGAACAGCTCGATGCTGTTGCTGAGGCAATGGTAGTGAGGCAGTGCTGTCTTGGACCGCCTCGCCAAGCAGCACCGTGCTTATCTGGGAAAAAAACCTCTTTGCTGCTGGCTGATGCTCGGCAGTGATGCAGCTCATGTATATGTAAATAAGCCATGAGCTGGGCAAGGAAGGTTTATCATAGTTACCATGCTCGGAATGTGCTGGCAGCGGTGGGGGCCGGCAGGTGTCAGCACATCCCAACTCGTCCCAGTGCTGCCCCAGCTTGCCATGCCATGGCCATCGGCCCTAGGACAGGCTGGCCACTCCCTCCCTGTTGCAGTCCAGAGTCCCAGCTGCCATGTTTATCCAGTTGAGTTGATGTTAAAGACATACACCTCGAGACGCCTCGGAATGCTACGGCGGCAACAGGCAGGAATCCCAGGACTTCCTGTATGGGATCAGGCAGAAGCCATTCCCTCAGGTCACCTGGGCCGGCTCAGGGCAGTGGGTGGTCCCAGGAACGCCCTTCCCGCCTCACGAGGCCCGAGGCCGCCACGGGACCAGCAGGGACCATGCCAAGCCATGCACCACTGCTGGGACCAAGCTCAGGCCGGTGCAGCACCTGACAGCTGCGCCCAGACTTAGAGGCAGTGCGCACTTTGTCGAGGCCGCCAGTCTGGCATCTTCAAGTAGAGGTGACGTCTGAGCTTGCTTGTGAATGGGAGCAATGCGAGGCTGGACGGTTCAGTCTACCTGATATGAAACATCGGCTCAGCTGGGCTCAGATGCAGGTCAGGCTCCTTCGCCAGTGCTCAGCTCGGTTTCCTTTGCCAGCACTTGGCTCAGGTTGGGCGGATTCCCAGCCACCACCATCTCCTCACCCACGCTCCCACTGTTCCAAGCCATCGCTTGGGTACAGAGGGGGTGGGAGCGGCGGCGGAGGCAGGGGCCCCGGGGGCTGCCACAGTGGTAGGGAGCGAGTGATCACCCAAATTAAAGCTTCCTCAAGGCAGCACTACATACTTTGTTTTTAATACAGGAGATGTTTGTGGCGGGAATGCTCTGAGCGCCAGGGCTGGATACACCTTGGACCGCCTGGCCAAGCAGCACCATGCTTGTCAGAGCCACAAACCCTTCGGTGCTTGCTGATGCCTGGAGGTGGTGCAGCGCAGCCAAGGCCATGGCCATGGAAGAGTCCCCCCACAGGGAGATGCAGCCCAGGTGCCCGCATAGGCTGGATGGCACAGACAGCCCCAGGAAAAGGCACTATATCACCAGCTCCTTCACCTGGCTCATCAGCAGCTGCTCACAGCCCGTGCTCATGCTGCCAGCCCTGGCAGGAGGCAGAGAGGCAGTCCCTCTGCCCGCCCACCCCAGGGGATTCAAAGGCCAATGGTGATACAACACAGACACACAAACCCAGGGATTCCAGGTTTGTCAGAGTGGTGCAGTGCCTCCACCATGTTTGAACACATTTGAATTGAGTTTAAAAGACTGTCCTGGTTTGAATGAGTGGGTTTTTTTCCCTGGCAGCAGGGAAGGCTAATTAGCAGAGGTAACATCAGCCATTTCCTGGCTGGGCCCTCTGCTGGCCAAGGTCAAGCCAATCAGAGAGACAGAGGCACCTCCAGGATAAGATATTTAAGAAGACAAAAAAAAAAGAGTGGTAACAGCAAGAAGATGGCTGCCAGAACAGAGCTGTAACAGCAATGTGGGCACCAAGGCCAGGGCCAAAGGGGGAAGGAGGTGCTCCAGGTGGCTTCCTGCTGCNCCTGTGACAAACCTCTTTAGTTTTTTTTTCCCTTTTCCTCTCTTCTCCTATTTGTAGGGGGGGGGGCGGGGAATGAAGTGAGAAGGTGGCTGTGGGTGAATCTCCGACATCCAGCCAGAGTCAAACCACAACAAAGACACACACACCAAGAACCAGCAACCCTGACAAATCACAGTATAGACATGGCTATGTGGGCAGCACCAGCTCCCATGGGGTTTCCGTGCTTAGAAAAGGGGTGCTGGGGCAAAAGCCAGGATTCTGTGGCCGGGAAGGGGCAAAAGGCATTTCCTTTGCTTTCCTGAGGCGTAACAGGGTGTGGGGTGTTCCCAGGAACGCCCTCCCCTGCACAGGAGCTGAGGGAGGCAGGGCCACAGGCAAGGCTTAATTACATATTCATGAGTTCACTGTCCTCATGCTTCGCTGGCCTTCCCAGAACTCTGGACCTGCGAAAACTGGGGGCTGACTGTATTTCACATAGAATGCAGTCAAGAGTTTTATTACTCTTCCTCTTTAAAGAATTACTACAAGCATATCGTACTTTTCCTCATATATGTGGAACTAATCAGGAAAAGAATATAAACATTTTTTTCCCATTTAGGCATAAGAGCACATTAATTCTTGACACCAATACAACAGAGGAAAATATTTTTAAATTAAGGTACAATTTACTTCTGGATCAAACACAGGAAGCACAGTAGTCTTCACTAATTTCACCTCTGCCTTATATTGACTATTACTGCCATCCAAACTTCCCCAGTCTCAGACCATAAATTCAGATGACATTTTAAGAGTAAGGTAAAACAGAAAACTAAAGGCTTCAGGTAATTCTGGCTTCCAGTGATATGCAGAATACATGCATCTATCTTTTGGTCATCTGGAGCACTTTGAAGTTCTCACTGAAGTTTGACTACTGTTCCGTAAATGGATGAACAACAGCAAGAAGCTTATTTCTCCATATGGAATCACCACAGAGTACACAAATTTCTCATCTATCTCAGTCCATCATTAACTGCATTGCCTCAGAGCATTCAACCTAGGATTGAAGAGAAGAGGTTACACAGAAAATATCTGCATTTTAGCATCTCTGTTTACAAGTAAGAGATTACTAATTTCAGCGACACTTGGTTCATTTTGCAGGTGATTTCTGTAAACATAGAATCCCCTGGAATCCCAGAATTAAGTTGGAAAAGATCTCTGAGACCAACAAGTCCAACCTATGATCAAATATCATCATGTCAACTAGACTGTGGCACCAAGTGTCTTTCCTTAAAGACATCCCAGGACACTGACTCCATCACATCCCTGGGCAGTCCATTCGAGTGTGTAACCACCCTTTCTGTGAAGAAATTCCTCCTAATGTCAAACCTAAACCTTACCTGACGCAGATTGAGACTATTGCCTGGGACAACCTCCTTTCAGGTGGTTGCACAGAAAGGTCACCCAGAAAGTCCTCCAGGCTAACAGGAAAGACCCAGTCTTAAACTCTGAAGACTGTAGCTGTAAGGGTAACAGCTATCTGTGAAAACCTCTCTATTGCAGAGGGTGGTTCGATACTGGAACAGGCTCCTCAGGAAAGTGTTCACAGCACCAAGCCAGACAGAGTTCAAGAAGCATTTGGATGACACCCTGACACACATGCCATGACTCTTGGGGATTGTCATGTGCAGGGCTAAAGGTTAGATCCTTATGAGTCCCTTCCAACTCAGCATCTGGGATAATGAAAATGCAGTGAAAAGGCTATGGTTGTGCAACTTACCAGTCACGCCTCAACAGGCACGAGAAGAGGTTTCTTGAGGACTTTTGGAACAGAAATAGTAAGAGATCTGCCAGGTCAGAGGGAGAAACAGAAGTAACACAGGCTTGTTCTCTGCTGGGAAAAGGATTAGAAAATCTCTCTAGGAGAGAAGTTCTCAGGGAGGAGCTCTACTCTATTATTTCTACTAGCCAGATTACTCAAAGATTTTTCTTTTTTAAAGGTTTAAAATATTAAATACGGTGTTCTTTCATGTAAGTATTGAAATGATTTAAGTTTTGTTCATTCATAGGTTCACACTTTTTATATTTGGGCATACTCAGAACATTCTACAAAACTCATATCTTTTAGTTAAAGAATACACCTTTCAGACTCAGCAATATATTTCTAGTAATTTCCACTAACCTTTTCTGCACAATTTCTGTTCTCACACTTTGTTATTCTGTAAGAAGACTGTATTTTTCATATTTTCTATCTCTGAAGAGCACCATTTATGTTATCTCAAGCATTTTGCACCATGTTATAGATAGAATAAACAGGATAATCTGAAATCTGTAAGACAACTATGCACCATAAAATAGCCAAAAAATATTTTATTAATATCGAACAAGATGAACAGTTCTAACAGTAGATTATCTTTTTCTTGTTGGAAAAAAAAAAGTCCCAAACCCAAACAGCATAATTGAAACAATAGAAATCACTCACTTAGCTGGACAAAGAAGGGAATCTCCAGACTTTAAATGCAAATAAATAATCATGTGTCAAGATAAAAACATAGAAAACCAAAAGATAAAAATATACATTTATATTTCAATAAAACAAAATAAAGAATAATATACTAAGCAAAATAGTGGCCACAAAAACATGTAAAATTGTTTGATCCCCACAGAAACTAAGGGAAACATCCCTTTCTCTGAAGAACCACTCTTATTAGGAGGGTTCCATAGAGGAGAAATAGGCAATTGAAGCTAGGAAATGATGGATAGCAATGACCTTTCTATCTGTAAAACATGGGCATATTTTAGGTATTTAATCTTGAGAATTGGATTATTATTAATCAATTATTCATGACAATTTGAATCTATGGTAGATGTTTTTTGTTTTCTTAAATATCACATAGCTAAGGTTCTGCTTGAGGACCAGAAAGGAGATTAAATCCTCACAAGTAAATAGTGTTCAAGACTGGCATTTTCTTCCCCCTAAACATTCCCTTCCCTGCAAAACAGCCCACATTGATGATAACGTAGTGCTCTTTGCAAAAATTCTGCCTAAATATTCTGAAATCCATCTTTATGGCCTTTTTCTCAAAGAGGGAAAAAAATGCCCAAACTCTTCCAGAGAACAAAGCAGGGTGTTGTGGTAACACAGAGAAGTGAAAACTGCTATGACTTCACTCCAATATCCACAGGTTACTCTGTTGCTTTTAACATTCCCTCTTCCTCACTTGCCAATGGAGAGTGGTAATAGAAGCAGAACCACTCCATTACAGACAGTAGATCATATAATGAAAATAAGGAGAAGGTATTAGCAGATATTTAAAATTCACTGCAAAAGAAGATAGCAGGTGGAGCTATTCTAATACTCTTTGGAAAAGCAGAAGCTCTACAACCTGAAATAAAATACAAAATGTTTGTGTTTGTGAAGGGAAAGGAATAGGTCTCAACATTTTCTTGAAGAATATATGCACTGAAAAATGTAGAGGTCCCAAATTGGGGGAACCACTATGGATAGACTCTCCTTTACTCAAGTTCTAAAATTGAAGATTTTGAAGGATATGGTTAACGACGGACACCTTGTGATGACTAAAGAAAATTTAACACACCTAAGTGCACCAAATCTTTGGCAGTTCTTCCTGTTCTCAAATACGCTGTTAAAAAAAGTACACCTTATTCCCAGTCTAACTGAACTTCTGGACATTTTATCTAGTTCTCCTTTTGTCTGCTACAGATGAAGAATTGTCTTACCAAATTTCTGTTTGTTGTGGTATGCTTCTTAGGGACTAAGCAAAGCTCCTCTTTATCCCCCTTGTCAACACTAAACAGATTGAATTCCAGGAGGTTTTCCACAATAAGGTGTGTTTTCAACTACTTTGTTCATTCCTGAGATATCTGTGGTTCTCCCCTGACCTTTCTCCAACTGAACACAGTATTCCAGTAACAGTTAAACAAGTACATTAACAATTAATACAGAAACTTAGCACAACTATTTCCTTCTTATATAGCTCTTCCTTGTTTATATGTTAGTATACAGTGACCTCTTGATTCTCAAGTTCCTTTTGAAAACAATTAATTCTTTGGTTGAAGCTTTCCAGGAGATTAACCATTTACCCAGGATCTTATGAACATTTTCATTCACAGGAAAGAGGGATGTTTCAAAGGAGGTGGGGAAAAGGCTAATCTGGAGAAAATCTCTAGAGGTTGGAAAAAAGGGACCTTAAAAAAAATGACTGAGAGGGCAGAGCAAGGTGAATATAAAACATCTTACTGTGGAAAACAGGGGTATCATTTTAGTTTATTGATGTTGCCTGGTAAACTGAGTTCACAAGTGCAAATGAGCAGTCATACATAATGAAGTCATTACAGAAGCTCCAACACTGGACTTCATTGTTGGTGCGCCAATAAAACTCACTGATTAATCTAATTCCACATAACAGCAGAATAAAACAGCTGCAAACAGGGAAAACCTTGGAAATTAAATGCTGGAAATATTTATAAAGTATAAACTAATGCTAAAACAGAGTGTGCATCAACTGTGGGGGTGGAAAACAATCTGTATGGGAAAAAAAGAAACAGAATCATTAGGATAGTTGAACAGTTGTACTTGAGAACACTGAAGCATACCCTATCTAAAACAATTTAAAGAAAATTTCTTTCAATCTGCAATAATCTATGAAAGTTGAATGAAGACCATTCTAAGCTACAGTACTTATTATTTAACATGAAATTTCTAATTAATGTTTGTGATAAACAAGCTTCTGTTCGCTGCACTTGCTCTGGTGTGCTGGTTTGAATGTGTTTTTTTTTCTTCTGGCAGCAGGAGGGCTCACTAGCAGAGGTAACGCCAGCCAGTTCCTGGCTGGGCCCTCGCTGCCTGCCAAGATCAGGCCAGTTGGAGAGATTGAAGTGCCTCTGTGATAACATATTTAAGAAGGAAAGAAAAAAAAAACCTAACTAGTAACAACAAAGAAGATGGCTGGACAGGAGCTGTGAGAGGTTGAACAGCCATGAAGGCACCAAGGCCAGGGTGGCCAGAGGAGGGCGAGGAAGTGTTCCAGGTGTCTCGCTGCTGCCTGTGGAATGGACCATGGTGAAGCAGACTGTCTGCCTGCAACCCATGGAATAGAGAGAGAGCAGAGATGTAGAATCCACCTGTGGCCACGCTAGAGCTGGAGGATCATGCTGGAAGGCTGCAGACATATTGGAGCCCACACACTTGGAGCAGAGCTCAGCAGAGATCCTGGAAAGACATTGTAGCCCATGGAAGAGGAGTCCATGCAGACAGAACTGTACTTGTTAGGATCTGAACTATGTACTTTAGGATGGGCTCACAAATGAAGCAGCGCAGCCAGCGCTTAAAAGACTGCATCCTGTGCTGTGACTCTCGAGCAACAGAGAATGGAAGAGCTGTTACCCCTGGGTTCGGACTTACGATGGGAAGGAGTCATAAAAGGCTTTTCTCTCATGAGGGAAAGGGGACTTTATGAGAGACAGGGAGACAGTTTCGTACCCTAAACTGGTCCGAAAACATCAACTGCTGGGCTTTCCTCTACTCCTGTTCCCCCTTTGTCTCCTGGAGGAAAAAAGGAAATATGATATCTGTTGTAAGAGGAAGGAGGGGTGGGGGAAGAAGGTTGCCTTTAAGACGATGCTTCTCACATTGAGCTCTGATCTTGTTAGAAATAAATAAATCCTTTATATTCCCCACTTGGAACTTGTTTTGCCTGTGACAGACCACTTCACTTTTTTTTGTCTTTTTTCTCCCTCCTCCTGTTTGTATAAAGGGAGGAGGGGGAGAAAATGAAGTGAGGGAGAGGTTGTGGGTGAATCTCTGGCATCCAGCCAGCGCCAAACCAGGACATCTGGTTTTCAAACTTTAGTTACTATGTGTATTGAGTTGTAAAACCACTGCAAACTACAATAAGTGTTTCTAATAGTGTCAAGCACTGTTACTCAGTTTTTAAAAGTAGAAAAAGCTTCCCTAATAATAGCCCCCCTAGCAAAAAAAGAAGCAAAAGAAGTTGCTTTAATTTTATCATTTTTGTTTCTTCTATCTAGAAGAGTTTAAAATAAAGGTTTAAAAAAATCGTTAATTTGAAGAAAAAAGAGGTTTGCATCATAGCATCCAATCAAATAAGACTCATAATAATACACAATTATTAAAGTTAAGTGTTTTAGAAATTTACAGTTTTCACTTAAACATACTTTTCACAAAGTCAGAGGTAAAACTACTACAGTTGTACCTCCTCCATCATGAGGAAAGGGACAGGCCAATGCTGTCATGAAACCCTAACCTCGCAAAGAACTGCAGGTCGTTAATATGCATGCAGGCTACACCCACTGCCCCTACCCCCTGGAACTCCGCAGGGCTTCTCCCCTCGGACTCTCTGAGCACAAGGAAGAAAAGGGAACCGTTTCTGAGCCCACTCTGACTCGGGAGACCTCCCCCTCCCAACCCCGAGAATCCGCAGGTCTGCCGTGACCAAACCCTGTGCCGCTGCTCCC
>WEKX01006360.1:26250-36856 GCA_013390025.1 Pitta sordida | reverse complement strand
TGGGGTTCAGCTGTGGCAGCGGAGTGAGCATGGCCGCTGTGGCCAGCCCAGCCGCACTTTCCTTCCCCGCCTGTAGCCCTGGAAACAGTAACACATGCCCGTGGGGGGGTCAGTTCCCCAGCTGCGCTTAGAGTAACAGTGGACAGTGTGACTCCTGGCTGTCCCCGGGGGGCCGGGCCAACACCTCTCGGTGGAGCAGAGGCACTACGCATGCGTGAGCCAGAAAATTTCGCAAATGGTGGAATCAAAACTGCCATAAATTCACATCACAGTTGTCCATGCTGCAGTGGTACCTTGCATCTCTAAATTTTATCCTATCTTTGCCCTTTTCCTTCTTGCTTTTTTCAATTCAGCAGTAATAACCCTCCCATCACAGAGATGTAACTACATAAAATCATCATGTCACTTTAGTGGGAGTTTGCACACTCTGCATCAATTCCTACTACTATGTGTTGAAAAAAATGTATATTCCCTCACATTCCCTCAATACAGCCATAGCCATATGTCTTTGTAGTGAACAGATTAGAGGAAGCACAGCACCCCTCTACAGTTCTTGGTCCTTTCCTCCATAGTCCACGCATGTTGCTAACTGCTATGAAATAAATCTTTCTCATGGGTCTGGGAATAAGGAAGCTTCTAAGATGAGGAAAGGAGAAGCCCATTCCAAAAGCAGAAGGTGCTACACATCCCTTGTCATATCCTCAACATAAGCACAAAGCATTTGCTTATCCAGGAACAGTTAGGTTTAAAATAATAATCTCTTGGGATTGAGTAAACTCTCAATCTGTGCAGGATAATTTTCCCTCTTTGTAGCCTCTTAAAAATCAATTTAAAATTGTCAGATAAAATCTCACATGTTAAATTCATGCTTCCTGTAAAGGATCTAGGTAACTATTCAATACATTAGGAGTATAAGTATTTATTGGGAGTCATTATTTAGGGGGGAAAAAAACGGATAAACTAAGATTGAAAAGGATATCAAATGCTAAGACAAAGTTCAGAAGAAGCTGAATGTATAAACAAGACTAAAAAACACCAGAGAAAAACCACGCTCACCCCTCAAAAAACCCCAACAAAATAACAAAAAAATCTGAATAGGAACAGATAACTTCAGTAAAAATCACCAGTTTTGACAACAGCAGACTCGTAAATATTAATTTACCCCACTGTGTGCAGTATAGCCAGTGCGCAGTGTAAAGACAGACTGCCCCTGAAGTGTCTGATCAGACAACGACTTCAGAGAGCTGGAGCACCACTCAGCATTTAGTCCATTTGTTTTCTGAATACACCCTATAATTAGACAACAGTTTCTTATGCTGCCCCTCCCTTGAGCAACTAACATTCAAGCATTCACAGAGTTTTAGGGTGGTATTAGCTCAGCCAGTTGCCAGAAATATTTTTGCCTTAGGACGGTGCAATCGTGGGTGATCATTTGGACAGCATATGATCTTCCAGACAGGAAAATGGGAATAATCTTGCATACCTTTTTAAGTTTTGAAGAATGCAAAACATACTCTAGGAATGTGGACCTATAAAAACTATTTCAAAAACTCCACAGTTCTATAGCATAAGTCTAAATCCTTGTCTTACAGCATTCTTCTAGTTTCGAATATAAAAACTACTTTAGGATTCAAAATTCTTTAAAACTTACATCTGATCAGTACTAAGTGCATCTGGAAACAACTGTTTTTAGCATAGTTTAAATGTATAGCCTGAGAAATCGAGGGTGATGACACCCAGCACAGCTCCACACTGCAATTCAAGTGCCTACTAATTATACTACTATGTCTTATTAACAAAAAGGGACAAATATAATATTAAGGCTTCAAAACGTACATGCCTTAGAGGCCTATACTATACTGCACCAGTTGAATCACATCTTTTTATGTACTCATTGCTTATGCACGCTGACAGGAGTCAATCTGGGAAATAATTCAGTAGATGTACATTACAGTTTCAACACAATAGCATTTGACACACATTGAAGAGTCAACAGGCAGTATCCCGTTACACTGTGAAAGCAAGCCTAAAAGGCAGCAATTTGTTCTGGAAATACTTACTTGTGATAAGGTCACCATCAGTGCAATTTCCCCAGATGGACTGCTCTGGTATCTCTGCTTGTATACGCTGGTTACTGGAAGGCTGGTTTATGCCTTTATCTCCTGCTACAGTACTCTCTTGGTCAGTTTTTTCTAAGTCAGAAGAAATTTTAAGATATATATTAGTTTATGTAATATTTTTTCTCTATGTGAGTAACACTCATTTTTGAAAATTAAGAGAGCATAAAATATAATTTATCTTTGTTTCCTTAGAATTCATTTCTAACAAAGTTAATTTTTAATTTGATTTCTAGTCTACATCGAAATTCTCTTTAAAAAGTCTTTTAGTCATATCATTCTGCAGCTTTCTAACCAGTTTTAAATTTAGTTAACTTGCACAAAATTTTCATATAAAAGTTTCAAAAGCTCTATCACACAAAAAAATCCATTATTTTTTGCCCACATACATGTGGGTCCAGCATATAAACTATAAAAATTTCTATAAAAGCTATAAAAACAAAAGTCCGTTCTCTGTTATTTACAATTAAACATATAATGAAAGACAAATATAGTGGAAACTTCAAAACTGACCAGTACAGAAATTCAGAAATTTATTACAGCACAATAGCAAAATTTTTCACTGAAAAAAATGCTTTTTAAAAGCCATTGCTAAATAAAAGTCAATATTTAGACTATAATGAAAATAAAAAGTATTTCTTTTCTCCAAGTAGACATAAGATGCAGGTAGATTTCCAAAGGAAGATTATTTGGGGTATTCTTAAGTTTACTTCACAATATAACAGATGATTCTTTGGATGATTTCGTCAGCTAAGAGATGCAGACCAGCATTTCCTCAAACCATGGCAAGTAACAGTTTTTATCTTCACTGTCATTAATGTTTTAATAATCAAATTCACACAAACACATCTTTCTGTTCTTGATTGCTACAGATTTTTCCTACTGGCACTCAAGTAAACATTCTCAAATCTGGAATTACACTGTATTTTGTTCATTACTCACAGTGACACATTATCAGTTTATAAAATTTACTCAAGGGATCTGTAAAACACTAAATGTTTTCAGTCTTTTTTTGCATATAGGTACAACATTTAATATTTGCAATAAATCTAAATGAGCAACTGTTGAAAAGTCTGTTTGATCTATTTATTTGTTTCAAACAAGAACATGTTTATAAACTCCTCATCACAACATAATGATACCATATCCTCTAGTAAAGCAACTACTCCAGTCCTGAAACACAGTAAAATCATTTATTGCTACTGTGACAGAGAAGGTTAGTTTTTTCTTGTAACCTACAGCAGTTTGATTTTAAATCCTAACTTTCTGCCTTTGTTATCCACCCTGTTAAACTGAGGCACTGGACTTCACTCAAAATTATACAGTTATACCTCCTCCATCACGAGGAACGGGACAGGCCAATGCCGTTGTGAAGGCCTAACCCCACAAAGAACTGCAGGTCGTTAATATGCATGCAGGCCACGCCCATTGCCGCACCCCCCAGTACTCTGCACGGGGAAGCAAAGGGAACTGTTTCTGAGCCCCCTCTGACTCGGGGGACCCCCGGCACCTCGAGAATCTGTGGGCCTGTCCGGGCCGCTGTGACTGTGTGCTCTCAACGCTAACCTCCACACCACTTCCCCCTCCCCCGGCGCTCGCGCCCAGGCACTCCAGCCCCACAGGGCGGCCTNCAGAGGGGGCTCAGAAACCTGGCTGCTGCCACCACGCATTCTCCCTATTCCTCCACGGCGGGGAAGGGGTGTCCCCGGAGAGGGCGGATCGGGTCAGAATCGGGAGTTTCCTTCCCTTTAACATCCACACTTCCCGGGAGAGGTAGCGCTGCCTGTACGGTCCCAGAGGGCAGAGACAGCTGCCCCCTCCCAGCACACAGCACTTGTACCTCCTCGTTTGCCTCACTTTCGTGAGTTTCGTTCACTTTCCCAAGTCAGGGACGGGAGCACCACACCACCATTACGAGCCCCCACCCCGCGGGGGGGGTGAGTGCCGCCCCATAGGCACCGTGGCACCGCCCTTGGCAGAGCAGAGTCAAACTGCGCATGTCTCAGCCAGCTGAGAGCGCAGACGGCAGAATCATATTTGCGAAAAAATTGCTTCGTAAATGGATGAGGTCGTGAAGGAGAAGTCACGATACAGAGAGGATTCACTGTATATGCCATTTTGTGTGTATAGTAGCATTTGCCTTCAAGCACTGCTGCTCCCCTTCTATCAATTTCCACCTCTTAAATGTCTGATCCAGCTACCTCCATGGTACTTCTCTCTCAGCTCTCTCTCCCACCACTGTTTCTTCAACAACTTATCAATATTCCCTCAAGCTCAACCTGAGAGGAACTGTTTCACTGAGACTGGCATAGTTATTGAAATTATTGGGAAGATATCACTTGACGACAACGAGTTTTGCTCCTTGCCCTGATGACTTAATGACACCAAGAGACTCATCCTATTCCTATTAAAAAACACACATTGGATCCAAATGATTTCTACGTGCTGTCTATCAAATAAAAATCAATTGTATTGAAGTGATGATTTTGCCCTATGCAGTTAAGTGCTAGGTGCAAATGTGTTTCAAAAGTGAAAACTGCTCTGAAATAGACCAAATAAAAAGAAGTACTGTCCTGGACAGGGTTGGCATAAAAGCACTCCACTTTCCAAAAATGCTAAGCTTAAATGAGCTATTTTAAGACATTTTGCTCCTAAATTACTTTACTGCAGTAATGACTACAATATGTATCAGGCAGCGCTAGTACAGAATTGCAGAGTTACTACAGTGAATCCCCACTGCATCGCGACTTCTCCATTATGACCCCGCCCATTTGCGAAGCAAATTTTTTGCAATTATGATTCAGTCGTTCGCGAGTCGAGCCGCCCCAGACATGCGCAGTTGACTCTGCTCTGCTGAGGGGCGGTGCCACGGTGCCTGTGGGGCGGGGGGAAGGGGCTTGCACTGTGTGCCCGTCCCTGAACGGTGAAACTGCCTCACGCAAGTGAGGCAAGCTGTGTGCTGGGAGGGGGCTTCTGTTTCCCCGCCCTCTGGGGCCATACGGGCAGTGCTGCCCCTCTCTCACAGGACCGGTGGATGTTAAAGGGAAAGAAACTCCCACACCAACCTGACCCCTCCACCCCCCCACCCTGTGGGCTTCTCCAGGCTGCTGCNACACACGGTCACAGTAGCCGCTCAGAAACGGTTCCCTTTGCTCCCCCCGGCTCACAGAGCCCGAGGGGAGAAGCAGAAAATTGTCTGCACCGCTCCAGAGTTCTGGGGGGGTGGAGCAATGGGCGTGGCCTGCATGCATATTAATGACCTGCACTTCTTTGCGAGTTTAGCGTTTTGCGACGCCTTTGGCATGTCCCGTTCCTCGCGATGGACGGGGTATAACTGTATATACAATTCTCTTGTATAGGATGCAACTTTGCCAAGCTCCACTATTTCATATAGTAAACAATGAACTGCTCTAAGAAAACAATCATGTTAATATTATGTTCTCAGTGTTCTAGAGTACAATTTTATCTAAGAAATTTGAAAAGGAGTGCAGAATGCAACCTGTGATTGCTATTCACATAATTTAGTTTTCATACTTCGGCTAATTTTCAGTTCAGTCTTTTTTTTTCTCGTTTTTTTTTTTTCCCTTACTACCTAGGTTATATGTTTTTTTCACATATGCTTTTACTATTCTAGTTGGATATGGTAAATGGCCAGTCAAAACCATGAAAATGATACCAGCAGCTAACAAGAAAGACATAAGAGACACCATTAAAAAGTAAAAGAAAGAGACAATGTTACACTTCAACACGAAACAATTTTGATAGGAAGTTTACAACAATTAGCATGGAGTTTCTCCTTTGATCTACTGAATTCACATGAAGATCTCCCCATGAACACCCATAACAAAAACTTAAACCATTAAAACTGTATTTGGCATCTTTGCACTCTAAAATTGCCTACTGAAGCAGCTCATCCTGACAGATGCTGCCTTATGGGGTGGTGCCCAGAGCAGCAGCTAAGGACCATACAGCCACTCTTTCCTTCCCCATCCCCTAGTGAAATTAGGGGAGAGAACAGAAAGAGACCAAGGGAGAAAGGGCGAAAGTTGTGGGTCAAGACACAGTTTAATGAGTTAAGAAAAGAGGAAGGAAAAATAATACACGTGATTGTCTTGAGGTCGGTTTAGATGGGTATGAATTGAATTTAGAGATACTTGAATAATAGAGAAATAAGAACTTCACTGGGAGAAAGGAAAAAAAAGAAAATATAATATATATATGTAATATATGTATATATGTCCAGAAAAGGGCGACAAGGATGGTGAAAGGACTGGAGGACAAGCCCTATGGGGAGCTGGGGTTGTTCAGCCTGGAGAAGAGGAGGCTCAGAGGTGACCTCATTGCTGTTTACAACTACCTGAAGGGAGGTTGTAGTCGGGTGGATGTAAATCTCTTCTCTCAGGCTGCCAGCACCAGAACAAGAGGACATGACCTCAAGCTGCACCAGGGGAGGTTTAGACTGGATGTTAGGAAAAGCTTTTTCACAGAGAGAGTGATCTCTCATATGAATGAACTGCCCAGGGAGGTCGTGGAGTCATCATCTGTGGAGGTGTTTAAGAAAAGACTGGATGAGGCACTCAGTGACATGGTCTAGACAATGGGAGGCTCAGATGAATGGGGCGTGGTGCCCATGGCTCCAGGGCTGTGGGTTTGATCCCTGGGTGGGCACTTGCTTGAGAGTTGGATCCTTGTGGGTCCCTTCCAACTCAGAATAACCCGGGAACCTGTGAACAGCACAGCAAGAGGCTGGGATTGTGTACCGGCTGCCTACTCTGGCTCGCACACAGCACAGGGCATGGTGAGGACAGCATCCCTGGGCTGGCCGCAGCGGCAGTGGAACAAGCACTGTGCTCCCCCGTGCCCTCCCCCAGCGCAGCAGGGGAAGGCAGCCTTTTGCTGAGGAGGAAATGGGTCTCAGTGTCTTCAAACATGGCATTGTATCTTAATGTATCAGTAACTATGTAACATACACAAAACAAAAACGGAAAGATGTGTCCACATTAAGAGGATTGCATGTCCTCAGAGTGTGATTGAGAGCTGACCTCTCTTCATTAGATGACAAATAAGCCTATAGACTGACTCAGTCATCTATTACAGGCATGTGAACTAGAAGATAGTATGACTAATAGAATGACAAACTGGACTTGAGAAACAGGTTTAGAATTTGTCTATAAAATTCATGAATTTTTATACAAAATAAATTTTAAATCCTGTTGTTGCAACAACAGAAGACTTTGCTGCTACAATGCATTCATTTTCTGTTCACCAGAAATGTGGTGGACTGCACCAAATAACAAGTAAAACAAAAGAAACTGCTGGGAAAGGCTTCTGGAAACCTGGGTGCATCATTCTCATCAAGAAGAGAGGAATAAACAAAATGGATTTGCACAGTGGAGTCACTGTGACCTCCAAGAATGCAAAGTCACAGTACAACTGTTTTATTGTTTAGGGGCAGAGGAAAGATGGAAGAAGAGGGCAGAGCTTACTTAGGCACCTAAATTTGACCCAGTTTTGGGGATGTAAACATGAATTCTCAGAAGGCCTGAGTTATCCTAGGACAAGCAGATACAGATTTTAATATACATGTGCAAAGATCAAATTATCCAAAATTACCTTTTGTCCTTCAAAAGAAAGAGAAAGCACAAAAGAAAAAACAAAGAAACAAACAAAAAAACCCAAACCAATATACAAACACAAAAGTTTATGAGGAAAAAAGAAGTCACAAGAATGTTTCAAAACAGAAATACAATAATCAATTTTCTGTCTCAAGTCCACAATTGTTGGGAGACGTTGAACAGCATGTGACATATACTACATTTCTAACACTTCCTTCGCTGGCAAGGAATCACTGAGGATGCTATTTCCTACTTAAAATTCCACTGGCCACAACAATAACACAAAGAAACCATGATAATACCAGTTTTCAAAATGTAACTATTAATAGTAACATCTACCATCTACTTCAAGAAATGCCTAAAAAAAATTCAGGTAACAAGTAAGTGCAGCAGTTAATGTAATAGATGCCTATATCAGTTCATTATTTGCCTGAAACAATCTCATTTCATTAAGGACTGGTTGTAACATCTAATTAACATTGATAATCCATAAATTATGGAGTTGGAAGCTTCCAATTAGATGTTTGACTGTTTTAAGACTAAAAAGAACCCTTATTTTGATTCATTTCATTTTGGTGGTTTTAACTTAAATGTCTCATTGCAACTTTCAATGGCCTGAAAAATGCCACTGAAAAAATTAGTCTCTCAAAATTAGAGCAATTTAACTCAGCTTCTTGGAAAACTCTTACACAGAATTTTCCAGGTGCAAGCTATGGAACAACTATGAATGTACTACAAGTTTGACAGCCTAGAATAAATTTGAGTCATGATAATTTAAAAATTAATAGCAACATGCAAATAGGTGCTCTGCATTATTAGAAGCATTAGAGAGGTTAAATAAATAAGTGAAAACTTCTTTTCACAAATCATCAGACTAATTATGCAATCAGTTATAAATTTATGTCAGTCATCCAACAAAGCTTCACATGCACACAAAACCAGTTTCACAGAAGTGCTCAGCAATACTTGGCTGTATTAGCAACAGCAGTGGCTGTACAGTGAAAGAGTTAACTTCAAGGACACATTCTACACTACACATGTTCCAGGGGCTTTCTACTTTGGACTAGCTCTCAGAATTAATCTCAAAGACTCAAGGCTTGTTAGTGGCTGGAGGGTATTAGGTACATTCCTATGTGCATCTTTCAGATTATTTTGTTCAGAAAGAATCCAGTCCAGGTTACTCCCTAGGATCACACCACAATGCAAACCAAAGTGGAGGCAAACAGGAGATTTACTTTAAAGCTGCATTGCTGATCCAAATAAAAACATTAGGATCATACATGCATTGCTGGATGTTACTTATCAGGGGAAAAATTGTTTAAAATAAAGAGAAATCTAACTTCAGAGGACCTGGAGTTGAAATTAAGAAGAATTACTGTGATATAAAGTTAGCCTATGAGATGGAAGTATTTCAAATTTAATGCAAGACCTTTACAGTCAACTCCATGAAATACAAGTCTATCACACCCATGTGGCCATGAATCACTTTACTGGAATGGTATGCACATGAAACTGAAAGCAGAAGTATATTTTTATGAAAAACAAGAGTCAGATATCTATTTACCAAAGCTTTAGATATTTTAGTCAGTAATATTCAATAATTGCCTCAGTACTGGCATACAGCAATGAAACAAATTAACACAGATTCTCCCAACTCCTGTCAGATTACAAGTGAGAAGACAAATATAGAGGAAGTATTTGGTAAATTTGAGCAATTTGAGTACATTGGTTAACTGATGAAATAAAAATCTGTTACTCATAGCACTGAGGCACTGCTGGTAAAGTGGAATAATTATGGTGATAGTAATCACTATTGCTTCAAGAACATCCAAACATCACTGCATTCAATCTTTTGTCACTCAATCTCATCTAACCATCAGGTTGCTTTAGTGTTCCTCATCACAAAAACAGTTAAGTACAGAAAACATGAAAGATTTGAATCATATTCTTGAAGAGGAGTACTTTGTACTTTTTGTGAATAGAAGTATCAGTTGCTGAATATGGTTTCTTCAGACACCAACTCAGAACTACACCTCCATCCAGCACCAGCAAGGTCATTTGCACCAGAGATAAATAAATAAATAAAACTTGACCCTTGATATTTCTATTAGATCTCTCCACCCTCCTTCTCCATTCCATTAAAATAAAAAAAATCTAGTCGATTTCTATCATATAAAGTTATTATAGTTGAAATGCAATTATCAGTCGCAGTTTCATAATATTATTACTATTGTTATTGTTTATATTTTCTTCTGAATTGAGAAAGCTAAATATTAGTCATTTGTTATTCTAGGTTACAGTTAGTTACCGAGAAACAAAGGTAAAAGAATTACAAATACAGTAATACTCCTGCATTTGCTAGAAACTGGTCATGCCAAACTCGCAAATATGTGCAGGTCATTAGTATGCATGCAGGCCATGCCCTTTGTTCCACCCCCAGCCAATCAGGAGCGCTGGGGAGCCTCTTCGACTCCTCCCCACGGGCTCTCACAGCACAAGGGAGGAAAAGGAAGTGTTTCTGTGCCCTCTCTGCCTGAGGAGAACCCCCTGATAATCCCTAGATTTCCCTTTGGCTGTGTTGCCGCTTCCGCAGCTGCTGACTGCGTGTGCTCGCAGCCCAAACCCTGCACCGCTGCTCCCGCCCCCTCCCCAGCCCCGGTGTTCATGCCCGCCATGCGCCGGTCCCACACCGCACGCCGCTCGGCCCGCACCACACACCGCCCGGCCTGCGCCACCGGCCCGGCAGCACCACGCCACGCGGTGGGGGGGTTCAGCTGTGGCAGCGGAATGAGCAGGTCCCGCTGGCTGCCACAGCCAGCCCCACTTTCCTGGGGCACTTCACTTCCCCGCCTGTAGCCATGGAAACAGTAACAC
>WEKX01006360.1:0-23575 GCA_013390025.1 Pitta sordida | reverse complement strand
CTGACTGCGTGTGCTCGCAGCCCAAACCCTGCACCGCTGCTCCCGCCCCCTCCCCAGCCCCGGTGTTCATGCCCGCCATGCGCCGGTCCCACACCGCACGCCGCTCGGCCCGCACCACACACCGCCCGGCCTGCGCCACCGGCCCGGCAGCACCACGCCACGCGGTGGGGGGGTTCAGCTGTGGCAGCGGAATGAGCAGGTCCCGCTGGCTGCCACAGCCAGCCCCACTTTCCTGGGGCACTTCACTTCCCCGCCTGTAGCCATGGAAACAGTAACACGTGCCCGGGAGGGGGTCCGATCCCCAGCTGCGCTTAGAGTAACAGGGGACAGCGTGAGTCCGGGCCCTCCCTGTAGGGCCAGGCCGGCGCCGCCCCACAGGGAGCTCTGGCACCGCCCCTTGGCGGAGCACAGGCACTGTGCATGCGTCGGCTGGGGAAACTAGCGAACGGTTGAAGCAAAACTGCGAGAAATTCTCCTCGCAAATGGGCGGGGTCATAATGATGAGGTTGCAATGCAGCGGGGATTCGCTTTATAGATGNCTTCCCTCGCCCGCCCCGCACCCGCGGGCCTTCCCCCGAGCAGTGGCGCGCACAGCCTGGCACTCACGCCCTCTGTCCCCCCGCCGCCAGTCACTCCTTCTCCATCATTTCCGGACANCTCCTCGCAAATGGGCGGGGTCATAATGATGAGGTTGCAATGCAGCGGGGATTCGCTTTATAGATGACAGTCCTACATTTTCTCAAATGTGGCCTGATTCTCTAAATGTAGTTCTATGTCCACTGAATTTCTCTTATATTCCATGCTCTATTCAAATGCAAAGGATTTAATGAAAAAAGTCTACCCATAGTCCAGGCAATAATCATACCATAACCTCTAACTTACAAAACATCTTCCTTAAAGCAGAGACTCTAATGGTCAGTAACTGTCACATTCCTTCCTCCTTATTTAGATCCCTACCAGTTGAGAAAATACCTGATCACAGCCAAATTGAAGTGGTCTCAGCATAGACATGACACTATTCCCTGACTAACATCACACAAGTAAAAGTACTCATAATTTGGTTCCAAGTTCTATAGGAGAAGAGAGAGGGTGTGACCAGGATCTTGAACCAGGGTGTATGAGTAGAGCTACATTTCTGGAAGCATGTGGCAACAATTAACATATTTGCAGGAATTAGGTTAAATCTTTCATCCTGCAATGTGTATCTTAGAGCAGCATTGACATGGAAAATGGTCTGAAGACTGCAACTTCGACATTGCCACAAAAGAAGACACTGATTTCATTTCCAGAGCACACTAATTGTGGATGGGAGAAGTCCAACATCCTCATTAATATTTAAACATTAATTAAAAAATGAACTAACAAGGAAGAACAGTGATGGGAGATGTTGAGAGAGTATGCTGGTTAAAGTAGCAAACAAAAATTCTTTTAAGTCATGAAAGCCAGAGCATGCCACAGCTGTAGGCCAAACCATGTTTCAACCCACAGTTTCCACCATGTACACAACTGATTAATATACCTTCAATCTTTTGATGACACCTCACAGAGCTACAGAAGTGAAGAAAAGTTTGTTCTTAGGATGTAAAGTATCTACATTAGTTAAGCAAATATAGAAAGTATGGTGTTACAAATAAAAAATTTCTTCTTACTAGAATCCACTTAATACTTCACTATTTATAAAACATAAGCAATCTTTTTCTGATTAAGGAATCTTTAATTCTAGGTAGACACATATTTCAAGTATCTCACTGTAAATATATGGAGTAATTTCCAGAAATAATATGAATTTAAATTACAGCTTTTAAAATTATAGCCAAATTCTAGAGAAGTCAGCATAATTTTGGATGTCCTGGGGGCAGAATAGAAGGGCTAGTGAATGTCCCACTAATACTATCTTAGATTTTCAGTCCTGGAATATCTGAACTACCTTACCCTGTAACCACACACTGCAAAGCTGACAACAGAAATACTGGAATATAGACTGGAAATGTTATGAACTCACCTCTTCCTCTTTCCACCCCCATTTCCCCAACAAACTTAGGATAGAAAAAAAGCAAAAAATATCCAATTATCCTTAATTCTAAGATCACTAGAACAAAAATTAAGTATTTGAATGCTGTATTCTGTTCAAAAACTACCTTGTCTTTATGTGAACTGTACATATGCTTTAAAATTGATCATGTGCTTTGAAAGGTGTGACTGGTGAGCAAATCTGAGTAATTTTACTTGTTTGTACCTTACTGATCCCTTAGAAAGCTGTGAGCTGTAACTGCCATTGAGATTTTCTGCACGTAACTTGTCAGTGTTTGTTGAATATGTTTCTTTACTTTTCATTTAAAAAAAGGAAAGCATGTATTGAAAATCTTATGTAAGACTTTAGTTCATAGTGAAAACTCAGTTTAAAGTGGCACTGTGAGAATGAGAACACTCTCCATGCTACTTAATACATGGACTCACAACTCCAGTAACTTTGATGTATGACCTATATGCAGAATTTATCCAGTGTAGCCACTTGATTACATGACAGATAGAAACAGCACACTGAAAATAAACACATATGACAGGTACTGATGGTTCTGGCAAAAATATGATTCTTATAGTTTAGTTCTGCATGCTTGATTTTCTGTATCTAATCTTTTTTTGTTATTATTTTTTACTCTTCAGAAGTTATGAGTCATACTCTAGGACAAAAAATCCCCAAAAAACCAACCAACAATAAGATAAGTATAAGCCAACTCGCTATGTCTCCCTGCCAAAACATTTTTTAGTTTTCTACAGATAATTTTTGGTTTTTCAAATGAGTCTTCAACTTTGATTTCACATAGCTATTGATTTTCCAAGTTACAAAAACACAACTGCATGTTTAATCCACAGTTGCACAACTGTGTTACCGGGCTCTGCTCCAGTTAACCAGTTACTAATAAAGCTACAGTTCTTGAACAAGCTTATTTGTCTGCTCTCCAGAGATTTTTTTTAACTCGTAACAGAATTCTGGAAAACAAAGCTGTAACTGTAAATGAATAGTAATAAAAATTATCTCATCTTCACAGACCAGGACTTGAAAGGCAAACATACTTTCCTGTTATGAGGATAACCTGCAACACACCTTGCCAAACTTCCCTACATGAAAGTGACCAGACTATCAATGTATTTTGCACAAATGCAAGTAAGAAACAGCTTAAAGAATTTCTCTTTAATATTAATGTACTTTTAAACAATCTTTAGAACAGCTGAAATGGAATGTTATATTCTCAGAAACTGATTTTAGCTGAAGCGTCACAGAGTAATCTAACAAAAAACCAGGAAAGTGACCTCCAACATGAACAACACTCTTGCTATTGGATCAATTCTACTTAACTTACCTCAAGACCTGGAAGGAGAGCTTTACAGGAAAGAGCTTCTAAACGCAAACACAAAGCTGAGAAACAGGAAAGTGAATTTTAAGGAGCAGAATCTGTCTTTGAATGATCGCAATTTCACAAACCGGTGCTGAAGTAGGTGCACCTTTTTTTTCATGTTTTACACGGAATTTCTGGTCAAAAGAACAGACGTGAAGTGAAAGTGCTACAGAGATACACCAAAGAGGGGAGGGAAAGAAAAGAGGGGTTAAACCCCACAAAACTCATCAGTAAATGTATCATTCCAGTAAAAGGCGCAACAATTACAGTGAAACTTTAAAGCAACTCACCTCGAGGGAGAGAGATCAAAGAGCTGTTTTCAGTCGGAGCTTGCTCTGGCCCTCCAGGCCCCGGAGGAAGAGGTTCTCTCACTTGGGACATCTGCCAGCTCTCGCGCCGAGTAACACAGAGCCTGCACCCCTCTCCAACAAAACTAACACACGACCCTGAAGGAACAAGCAAATGAAAGGGCTCGTTAATGTATTTTATGCAGAAAACTCACGGCTCGGGACGAGGGACTGAGGAAGCGGCAACTTTGNTCTTGCCGCCCGCCAACGACTGACCCGCGGGCTGGGCTGGGCCGAGCACAGCAGAGCTGGGCCGGCCACGGGGCACCTCACCCCAACCCTGAGCCGGGCCTCCAGCCATGGAAATGCCCCCAGGAGACCGGAACCCGTCAGGCAGAAATAGACAAGAAGGGGGAAAAAAACAACCGAGAGAATGTGAAAGGCGGGCTGTCACGCCTGGGCAGGGATTGCGGCTGCAGCGCTGTCTCCGAATTTGGCCGCGGCGCTATGGATCGCCCGCAACCAGTTGCGCCTCGGCGTGCGGAGCGGCACGTGGAGCCTCGCAGGTTCCCCCTGCCCTCCCACCCCTCACCTTCTCCTGTCCCCGACTGCTAACAAGCAGATATATCCGTATAAAGGACTGCACAGAGGGGACACTGAAATATCCAAAGGGCACGAAGAATGCAAAAAGCAGTTTTCAAATGTAAAACTCTACGGAGGAGTGCAAACTACTTCCTCCGCTGTCCTTTGCCGAGAAGTGTTACCGGGACTTTGTCCATATAGGACATACATTTCTGTCCCATGCCACACACTGATGTGATCATCAGCCTCATATTCTACTCTTGCCTGCACCATGGGATACTGCGATTTTTGCTCGTGAATGTGCTGGTGTCCATAAGCAACATGCTTTGCCTTGTTTATTACAATATGCCACCTTTCTCTATCAGTGTGTCCATGTTTAAAGTGTATTTTTTTTTAAATTCGCGAATGGATTTTTTATGTTTTAGTAAGTATACTGATCTTTCTCATTACAGTGAGATATTGAGATATATTTTGGGGAAAACAAAAGTAGGAAGGCAAAATAGCCAAGTTACAGACTATCTTTATCCTGAGACTCTAATTGATGGGTATTTATTTTGACATCACACGTGCTCAAGAATATGCTCAAGTATTCAAGTTAACTTCTTAATGTTTAGCATTTGCCTGCCATGTTTGCGAAACAACCAGGACAACAGATTTGACTAGGAGCCAGTTCTGCATGCAACTCCACACACTTCAGAGCCAACTCATATTTCAGAAGTCATCAGTGATTTTGCACCACTCTATAGCTTTATTATTGTCATTTTTTGTGCAAAAGCGAACAGTGTGATGAAAGGTGCATATACTCTCCTGTGAGAAGCACTATAATTTTAAAACATTTCAGTGACCTAAGAAATTATTTGGTCTTTCTTTGGTCTTTATACAACAAAACTGAAAAAAAATTATTGGGGTTTTTTTGTAGGAAAGAAGCTATGTAAAAAGATCTATTTAGGTCACACAAAGTCATTACTGCACTGTGAAATAATAATATTAATATTCGTCTCAATATCTACACTCCTCATCTATGAAAACATTGCATAATTTTCCATGGCACTCTCCTTGCTGTCCTGAGAGCAGAGCAATCAAGGTTTAAGGTAGAATGACTTACCTCCAACTCCCAAGTGAGTCAGGAGCAGAAGAGAGGTTATGACTCACTCTCGACATACAAGCTTGTGTTTTTCTCTCTGAAACTGGAAACACTGCAGAGAGCAGTGGGAGAAGCAATAATTTAGTCAGCCACACCCTGCCTTCAAAATATTTCATTGAATAATAAATGCCTGTGAAGAGCTGATACAACCAGGGTTGGAGTTCGGGGGTTTTTTCAACCTTATCTATGAAACCCATCTGGTAAACTCCATGATGTTCAGTTTATCTTCTTTAAAAAGGTGATGGGATGAGTTCACCCTGCCAAAGTTCAGTTGTAGAGTTTAAGCAACTAAATGAATAAACAGGATATTCAGCAGATATTGCAATTGTTGCAGTGGGAGATAATCCTAAACAAAATCAGATTAAGAAAAGGTAAGAGAATTCAATACGCAAAAAGCACAATTTACTGAAATAGCACATTAAAAATATTTTGAAATACAAAATACATTACATGCCAAAGGTTGGAATGATTGTAAAAAGATGGGTCCAGATGTGGTCACTGTTAATGAGATACCAGAGGTAGTCAAATCTTGTTGGCATAAGCACTTCCCGGCGATACAGCATCCTTCTAAAAAGTATTCAGCTAATCTAAAATAATTGTTGTATTACTTTCGTGTAAAATATGTATATATGATTCTACAATGTTATTGAAAATTCACATGAAGTGGACAGTTCAGATATTAACACAATCAGCCTTTCAAGTAGGCTACAAATATGAGATATGCTGTATCTTACTTATAGCAACAGAGTATCCCATTACAGTCGGCCCTTTTGCACTTCGCACCCCCCATATTGCGGCTTCATATCTTAGCAGCATGATTTTTTAGTGATGAAGGAGGCCCCTTTTCCCAACTGGGCATGCACGACCTAGCATGCGTGAATATTCAATTAGGCAGCATGAATATGCAAACCAACATGCACAGCTATTGCGGAGGCTCAGCCCGACTGTGGCGGCGGTGGCTCAGCTGTCTGATCTGGCCGCGGCGGCTCAGCTGTCTGTTCTGGCCGTGGCAGCTCAACCGCCCATCCCGTTCCCACCGTGGTGGCTCCACTTCGCCACCTCCCCCTAGGCTCCACCGCTTCCCCATCCCTCCCCGGGCATGGCTGGGGCTCTGTCGCTTTGCCACCCCACCGGCACGGCCACGACAGCAACAGATACACAGCAACAGCCAGGGAGCTGAAACAGCCAGGGAGCCATCTGAGGGTGCAGAGCAAATTTACATATTAATGAGCTGCCATTCTACGTGGAAGTAGGGCTTCGTGGGACGCGATTAAGACCGTGGGTCCGCGGTATAGGAGACCCAACTGTATAATCATATCTTCAGGATGGAATTTTTTACCACCTTTTCCCAGCCTGAGCTTCTACAGAAGCCATACAATAGATATTACCCCCAGTCAAAATATATTTGTGATTGAACAAAAGGAAGGGTTTTAGAATGGCAGAAGTTGTTTATTTAGAGTTACTCACAACATCCCAAAATTAACTGCTGCAAAAGTTATTTGCTCACATTATTAGAAACTTCAGCTGTATTTCTAGCTTGAATTTTCCAAGGCAAGCTTTTAGTCTTTGTGGGGTTTTAGATATCAGATACAGTTTGTTTTGGAGGAAGCTGTGGATAGTAGAGATGCTCATCTCAACAGTGCTGTAGAAAATTTGTGCATAACTCTTTAAATAAAAAATATGATCAATAGCTATTACCTAGGAATCAATGCAGGTCTAGGTACCTAAGCTTTCTCCCCGTCCTAACACTACCTGTTCCTTCCCCAAGGCTAATCTTTAACTGATGTTGATCTCTCTCTGTCAGCGGGAGCAAAGGAAACTGGAAACATTTTACATCCATCACAACATCCTGGATAATTAATGTTATTGAATCTTTTTTGTGATTGATTGCTTGTATCTTAGGACAAGTGAATTTTAAGTCGTCCTTCTACTATGTCTGAGAACGTGAGTTTCAACTTTTTAATATGCATTGTAACATATCTGTATTATTCTAAATTTTGTCACTTGTTTCAGTGTTAGAATCATGGCATGGTCTGTAATATCTTTTATAGTGCAGCAATCCTGAAATGGGAAGACTGCTTTAGTTAAAAGGACTAGATAAAAAACTTGGAGTTAAAACCAAATTACCAATTGTATTGCGAAATTACAGTATTATAAAAGTGAAGCTTACATTTTTTATTTTTTTATTTTTTAATTTAGATCAAGAGCAGAAATACATGCAAAATATTTATAAAAACATAAAATAAAATAAAAATAGAATAAAATAGAATAAAATAAAATAAAATAAAATAAAATAAAATAAAATAAAATAAAATAAAATAAAATAAAATTTGAAGATCTCTACTGCACTTGGTTTGGAGTACCTTTGGTTTCTGGTGTCCCAGCTGGTATATTACCCTTCTGCAAAACATCCTGTTTTACACCTGTAAATTGTGAGGTGCCAGAGCAGTGCTGGTTGCAGCTGTGTTGTAGATAAGGATTTGTATTTCATAAAGTACTGTGGAATTGACAGTACCTTAGAAACCAGCTGGTCCTAACAACCAACCCCTTCTAGGCCAAGGAAATCTACTTCCAAATTGCACAAATGTAGAAACAAATAAACAGTTGAATGTCTAAAATGAAATTAGAGACATGGTGATTTAACTCCTTCCGTAACCAGAAATGGAATAAAGAAATGCATTCCCTTTTAGAGAAGCAGCTTATTCAAAAACTGCTGTACATTGACCTGGGAGCAAGAGACTATTTACCATAAGTGATACTTGTCTAGGTTTGGTGTTTTTCTGCCACAGGATAGACTCCACAGTGGAGAGACAGGGAATACGAGTCTTAATGATTGCTTTGTGCTCTATCAAACTGGCAATTGTGAGTTAAACTCAATGTAAACCTGAATTTAAAATAGGAAAAAGAATTTTTCTCCATTTTATCTTTCTGTTCATAGTAAGTATAACAGTATAAGATATATTTTGTTTCTTTAAAATATTGTCTAAGACTGGCAGCAAAGATTTCATTAATATTGATAGATTATGAAGTAAACCAAATAAAATTCTCTGAGATTAATTATTTTTGATGAAACTCCAATGAAGTACAAGGAGTTGCATGAAGATGAATTCAGCTCAACAAGCTGCATCCTGCTTAGAGCGAAACACATCACATAAGATGGTTTATGGTAGTTTCAGCTATTCCTTAGCAAACTCAAGCAAGTAGCTCACTCAAGCAGGTAATAGATCTCATGAAAAATAACAGATCATGCAAAATGATGTTTCATCACAACAAAATGTCAATTAGTAATTCATGATTTTCCTACAAACAAGTCAAGAAATAGTATTCAGTGTTCAATTACAACTAGGGGTGCTGGACTGCAACAGTTAATTTATTTGCATATATTCCTTTTGTTATTTATCTTTTCAATTTGCAGTTAGTATGGTACTTTCATTAATAAAAAATGTATTTTGGATTTCAGAAGAAACTTAAAATTCAGCAAAAAATGAATGTTTCAAAATCTGTGCTGACTTTTTAATGGATTCAAGATTATTTTGAACTTGTCTTCACATTAAAAATAATTTCAGTAAAGGTAAGCAATTGACAACAGCATCTTTTTAGTTAACAAGGCAGGAATTTTAAGGGAATATTGATTAAATGTGTAGCTAGCAGAACACAGAATATTGTAATGTGAGCTATATAGAGACTTACTAAATTTAGAATCACATAATGAATTTATCTGAAACTCTGAGACCTAATAATCCTAGAGGCTGTATTTATGGCCTACAAAAAAAGTTTAACAAGGCTTCTTTTGCTTCTGCAACCTGAGAAGTATCTGGATCTGGTATTATTCTACATTAGTATTTTATGCACATTCATTACAATTGTGGGTATTAATTAAGTTTACATTACCTTTTCTCAGCAGTATCAAACTAATTGCCAATAACAAATCGTGTAGAAAAACACAATATCTATCATTTTACAAAACCAAAAATATTTCCGTATGAAAAGAGTACCTAGTCAATTCTTTCTCAAAAATTTAAAATTAAAAATACTAAGCAAATGTTTTACAAATAGAATCAATAATGCAGTGGAACAGAAAATTCTGTTATATTACTCTGTGAGATCATGATAACACATCCTGCAATCTATAATAATTTAGTTAATTTTGTACATCTTTAATATGAATTCATAATACAGAGCACTGTTGCTCCTTTTGTGTTTCCAGAGAGTACACCATGAATGAATATTAGAAATATTGTTCATTCCATCTTATATTTTCACAATATAAATGCTCTTACTTACATATTGTGCATCACTCCTGATGTATATCTGGAGTATGAGTTGTAACAGCTGCTTTGGAATCATAACAGGTGTGCTGTGAATGTGTATTAACAGCCAAATACATTTGCATATTACAAGACCATAATACTGAATGCACAACCAAATCTTTGATAAAAAGTCATTGCTATACATAGAAACACAATCTATTTTCTCATGCTTCTCACTCACAACCATACCAGCTTGCACAGTTATTTCTCACCCATGTATTTACAAAACAAAAAAAAAATTTAAAAATATCCACTACTACAACAATTCTGGGAATCTGAGTTTTCTTCAAGCAAAATGAGGGGGCTTTTTTCCCTTTTCTTATTCTATCTCATAATCAAATCAAATCTTTACTTGCCTGAATATATCTTCCCGGTTTTTCGTTTTGGCATTCATTCATTTGGTTAGGTAACAGGTTAGGTTAGGTAACAGGTGATAGGTTGGACTCGATGATCTCTATGGTCTTTTCCAACCTTACTAATTCTGTGATTCTGTGAAATGATCAGACTAAAGTCTGATTGTGTTAGTTCCGATAGTTAATGTAAAATGCAAGTCATAGGAAAAACTAACATAAAAATAAGCTTCAGTTAGTTCTATTAGTATTTATAACTGTCATGATTTTGTCTGTATATTTGCCTAAAATAATGGGGGCTTTTGCCAGCCAGGAGCATGCATTTCCCTAGATTGAACAGAACTAGAATTAAAAAATAATATTAAAAGATAACATGATTACAAAACTTCATTTGCATCAAAAAGTTACTATTTGTCTCAACTGACAGTTGAGTTTTCTGACAACCCATGCAATTAAAGATAGAAAAAGATATCAAGATCTACTTTAGTACAGTTGTTAAGTGTCCCCGCCTGCCATGCGGGAGACATGACATATCCAAGAGACCAGGATTCGATTCCCACTGGGCGGCAGTGGTACCATTTAAGAGTTGGACTCGATGATCTTTGTGGGTCCCTTCCAACTCAGAATATTCTGTGATTCTGTGATTTGTCTAAAACAGTGAGTAAAGGAAAAACAGTCCTCTGCCTCAGTTTCTTACTTTGCTAAATGAAATTAATACAAATCTTGAGTCCAGATTTGATCTAATTTTGTGACTATGCAGCTAGGATGGGGATTTTCCCCAGGAAGAGAAAGAAAAACTAAGGACCACTTGGCTTTTGCCCAATTCCCTTCCTCATCCTGTAGAGTTGCTGAAATAAATAGAAAGACATAAGGAAATTACCTATACCATTTCAAGGACTGCAGAGTCACCATACTGACTATTAGTTTTAAAATACTTTCAGTTGTATTATTTTAATAGGCAATACTGAAAGGTACTTTATATGTCTGATATAATGACATTTACTCCAAAAATATTCAGGTATGCATTCTAGCAATTAATGGCAATTGTAAGCTACCTGCCATGCAACAACCAAATATTTACACATGTCTACAACAATACCTCAGATAAAATTATAATTAAGTCAGAAAGCATTAATTAGATTCAAAGTGTCTTCCACATAGCTGGGACTTTTGTATCACATGTATGGGGATGCAATCCTGCCCACTGAATGCAGACAAAATTATATTCTTCATGAATATGTGTAATATCTGCCACGTATCAGTGAGGGAATGTATGTATGCGGACATAAAATCACAGGAATTTCAGTGCTTTCCCTTTAAAAGCAATAATAATTATATTTTAGTGTACTGTAGAAGCCAGCTACAGTGTACAGATTTCTTCATTTCTCTTTTATTTTTTTCTGTGGTTTCAAACTTTTTAATGTATTAATGCAAATGCTTTAAAAGTATTACTGTTAGAGTGTAATTTTATTTAACATTATTTTATATTATAAAAACTATAAACAAGCTTTTCTAAACTCAAAATCGGTTTTTATGAGTTCAGAGCTGTGGGTTTTTTTCTTTTATTATTGTAAATAAAAATAAAATAGTTTGCCTTCAATTATTTAATAATTCTAACATACTATCTTCTCTCAGAGGTTGTTTCAAGCTATAAATGCCAGAAGTCTGTAAATTAACTTGATAATCAATGATCAACAAAAGCAAGTGAAATATCTTTTTGTAGTCTATATTTTCAATAAATTATATTAATTTTCAACTTAATACAGTTTATAATCAAAGTAAAATTCCGATAACTATGATCTACAGTCAAGTCAAGTTGTGGCATACCACTTGTCTCAGTTTGAGACAGAGGGAGGGGTTACTTATCAACACTGGACAAGAGAATCATTAAAGATGTAACAAGATTTATTACAAATATAAATGAAAATGTATGTATATGAATATAATACCAACAACAGGGGATAGAAATAAAAACAAAACCAAACCACACCCCCACGGCCCTCAACTCCAACACACCTGGGACCCAAACCCTCACCAGTCACCCACACCCAAAACCCCAAAAGAATAAAACTGTAACAAAAGGATTCAGCAGCAGAGCAGAGTCCAGAGTTGGCTGCTTGTCACAGGGACGGGACCAGCAGCAGTCTTTTGTCGGCAAAGGCAGGAGTGCAGCTCCAGTGAGGAGCAACAGGAGGTCGAAGATGGTCATGGGAATGCAGAGAAAACAGGATGATGGCAACAGGAGATCTGTCAGTCTTAGGATCAGTGCACAATACTTCCCTGAAGCAGCCCCAGAGGAAACCCAGACCCCCAAAGCAGCAACTTTTCAAAGCCCTTCTACCCCCTCCCACCACCATTCCATCTCTGTCCAATGGGAACCGGCTCCAAGCCATCAGTCTTGTCTGTCTTTCATTTACCAGTGGAAGAGGAACGGAGCCCACAATATTCAAACACTCCTACAAGATGGCTGCCTGCCACGTGGTCAACAGCTCGCAGCCCCCAGACACAGTCCAGGGCTACATCCCACCCACGGTGGCACCTGGTATGTGCTGCTGCCACTCGCAGCTGCTGCAAGGCAGTGTGTTCCTTCTGCAGCTTCGGGATGTGGCCCAAGGCCATCTCCCCTGCTCACAGCAGCACCC
This sequence comes from Pitta sordida, assembly GCA_013390025.1. Lineage (NCBI taxonomy): Eukaryota > Metazoa > Chordata > Aves > Passeriformes > Pittidae > Pitta > Pitta sordida. The sequence goes on along the minus strand of WEKX01006360.1, from coordinate 10,862 downwards.
AGCACCCACTGCCAGCCCTGGGCTGCCAGGCCTACTGGATCCCCTCACCTCCTGAACCCACTCCTGGAAGGATATGGAGAGGAATTCATTGACTGGTACATATTAAAAATGTTGCAAACACTAACTCATGACAGCACTTTTACGGTAGAATCTCTGATGTTCCTGTCCTGGTTTTCTGCCCAATTTCTTTATGTTTGTAAAATTCTTTTTTTTTTTTAAGTCAGATTTGGTAATGTAATACTGGTAACCAATTCTGACCTCACCCATTGCTTTTATTCTCATCTTCAAGAAGATTTGACTCCTGTTTTTTTGGATAAAAGGTAACATTTTTATCAGTTTGCACCATAAATACAGTAAACCCTCACTTCTTCACGGTTTTTCTCTCATAGATTCACTTATTCACGGGGTGTTTTCTCCGTGAAGACAGGACTCTGTTTCGCAGTCCATTCAGGACTGTGAATGTGCTGACAGTCATGAATATGCAAAGATAGACAGTCGTGAATATGCAAATATGCTGGGTTTGCTGTGGCTGTTTTTTTCTGGCATCCAGTCAGAGTCAAACCACGACAGCAAATTAGCCCCACCAACCGTGCCACTGCATGGAGCACTGGCACACCCCTCTGCTGGGCCGCCCGCATGGCACAGAACAGCGTTACAGGGCTCTGTCACGCCGCCCATGTCGGCACTGGTAAAGCTGTTGTTGTTGAGCGTTCTTGGGGCACTGGTGGCACCTCCTCTTACCATGGGGATGATCTGCGACAGTACCTGGGCAGCCACTGGCATCCACCTACTGCCTGTTTCCATGGAAACACTGCAATGCACAGTAGACACACACATACATACGCTCCCCACTCCCACTCTCCAGTGGCACAGGCAAGCACTTCTGCCTTGTCCAGTGTCCCAGATAGCACCAAAGACTTCTGAGGGGACCGGACTCACGCCACCGCCACACGAGCATGTTTCAACACAGCTGGCAGCAGTGTAGGTGCTCGTGAGATCCCAGATGCATGCGAGTCACCCCCCCATTACCATCGTGGGTGTTAACAGCGTATGAATCGTACATAAGGGATGCATACCACAAGTGTTTCTGTTCACGGCAAGGCCTCGGCTCCCACTGGCCACAGTGCAGGGCTTACTGCCCGAGTCGTGGCAGTGGGACAACTGGGCTGGTGTCCTGGGGGCAGCCCCAGCATTGCATTGTTTTCATGGAAACAGGCACTGAATGAGCGTCGGTGGCTGCGCAGGTACTGTTGCAGCTTGTCCCCATGCCTCCTCATTTGCAAGAGAAATGAGACGAGGCGACTGTTCACAAGAACAGTGCTGACTTCATGCTGGAAAGTGAGGCTTGAGTTCCCTGCTGGCTGTTGAGTTGGGCATTAGATGGCTCCCCTGGCACCAGCGGAGCCAGGGGGGTCAAACACAGCACACACTGTGTTTAAGCACGGGCTCGTGGAGTCCTGGAGGTGTGTGGGTCCCCCTACATCCCCCCCTGGGGATTATTTGCATGGTCATGTAAGATTTACACGCTATCAGGATAGATGCGGTGTCTAAGACTTTCTTGGGGTAGACATGGTGTTTGAGACTGGACATCACGACTACTCGGAGAATGGCAAGGCCTGGTCAACATAGATCAAGGGCTACGCAGGAGGGGGAGAGCCACAGCCCCACGATAATCAAGGGACAACTGTATAATTAAGGAGTAAATCAAGGGAGTAGCATAGATGCCAATGCCATTTTCTCCCAGGACTTTGTCACTTGCTGTGGTGACTGGTGGGATTCCAGCCCACCCCACTTTTCCTCACAGCATCAGTATGTTCTGAAACTGGGAATCGGAGCACCCCTCCTATGATTATCCCACACTCTCAGTCCAAAACAATAAATACTTCTCACCAGAATTGTATCTTGCCTCTTACAATTTCCATTTGCGGGTAATGCTGAAAAAGAATATACAATATGTAGAGAAGGGTTACAGAAGTGCTCTTCTCAAAATGCCATTGAATCACCAAGGTCTTATTTTCTTGAAAAAAACTGTACACCTGGAAATTTGCATGAAGGAGCACACAAGGCCTATATGCAATAAGTATCCCTTTCTGACTGCCATTGTATATGAGATCAAGTATGCTAAGAATTTAGAAAAACCCAATATAGTAGATACTTTATCTCATTTTCTCAATGTAAATGGGTGAACTTGGGCTTCACATTGATGCAAACAAATCAGACTCTTGCTCCATGGATACAGCAGTCTGTAAAATATTACATTAAGTTGCTCTACAGTTTGTAGGGAAATACACAATTTCAGAATTAATTAAAAATATTAAGAAATACACAACAGATTTCACATATCCATTAAAGTCTGTAAAGTATCTGTCTAGACACCCATAGTTAACTACGCTCACAATGTGCCTGTGTAAAGGATATGCTACACTAGACCATGAGATTATGCATTTATCCTCATTTGTGAAGGTGAATGCCTAGACCTCATGAATGGAAAAAGATATGTTATAATGAATTTATCCTAATCAATATTTATTAAAGGAGACAAAGCAACAGTGACACAAACCTACAACACTTACATAAAAAACCCAGCACAATGAACTTCTTATGCAATAATTAATGAAGGGGTTTTTATTAATTTTAATCCTGAAGTGAGTTTTTAAAATCTCTAATTATGATGTACTAAAAGAAATACAGTCCTCACTTAATTTCATTAAACATGACAGGTGACTTGTGAAAATTGCAAGTTCATGTTGAAGCTATAGTAATATGGTAACAATGGGATGGAATTGTGCTTCTCACTGCATTCATCAATACTAAAACTTATTTTTTAATGTATGAAGAATGTTTGGTTTCATAAATTTATGACAAGGTTCTTATTGCTTTAGTCTTACTGCCTTTGGATTTTGATTTCATTTTAAAATATTCTGCCTGTTTATAAATCTACAGTCAATCTCACATAATATCGCTGTTGGGAATTAATCAGTTTTCTGCAATTTGGGAGATTGGTCATATAACTAGATCAGTTAAAGGTGACGTGGCTCTATTAAAACTGAAAATGTTGCACTACTGTCACCTGTGCTATATTCTATGCAAAATCAGAAGATTTACATTTCTTTAGCTTGTGATATCTCACATTTGCAAGCCACAAGCTATACCAATCACCTAACAAGACCTAGATTTTTAATTTCCAGTTGTAAATATGCACACTACTGAACTAAGTCAGTGTTGTACTTAGCTTAGCGGAGGGTATATCATAGGGTCACAGATCTGAAGCACTTGAGCTGGGTCTGAGAAAATCGTACCATAAAATATTTTCATTATAACTTTATGATTCAAAACACAAACAGACACTCTGTGCTGATATGCATAGACGAGGTTTACTTAAGTCGTACTTTGTCATAGCCTGGGTAGTTGAACCAGTTAAAAACTTTAATTTCTAATGCAGTTAATGAGCATTGGTAAGGTGTGTGTTCAGTAGACTTCTATGGACAGCCATCAGCAAGAATGCTTACAGCACATGAATAGAATACAATAAGCCAATATTTGGACTATTTTCTTTAAGTATGTATAAATAACATAGAGATGATAATCGATACATAAATTTAAACTTCAGAGTGACAATAATGAAACCATTTAAGCAACCTCATTCACAATAATATAAAGTCAATACAGTCGGGTCTCCTATACCACGGTACTGTGGGTCTTGCCCCCTATCCGCGAAGCCCTCCATCTGCTTAGCATGGCAGGTCATTATTATGCAAATTTGCTCCACACCCTCACACCGCCCCCCGGCACTGTTTCGGCACTGCTCTGCTGTGTGCTGGTGTTCATATCGGTGCTTCCCGTTGCCCACGGCCACCACAAGTCAGGAAAAAACCCTTTCCTGCTTGGCCAGGGTGCGCCGCTGTCCTGGTGTCTCTCCGGGTGGGTAGACCATGTCTCTCCATACTCTGGGTAGACGTAATGTCTAGTTTCAGACACCATGTCTACCCTGAGACAGTCTCAGACACCATGTCTAACGTGACAGTGTGTAAATCTTTCATAACTGCACGCAGCTGCTTCACTCCGAGCCGGGGGTGGCCCGTGCTCGAACGGGGTGGGAGGGGCACCGCATGCTTGAGTGGAGCGGAGGGGCGGCGTGTGCTTGGGCTGATCCAAGCCGAGCCACCACGGCTGCCTTGGGGCAGGTGCGGCACGGTGTGGGAGTTTGTTTGAATATTCATGATGGCCTAATTTAAATGTTCATGGGTGTCAGGTTTTGCATGCCCAGTTGCAAAATGGGTCTCCTTAATCGCTGAAAAATCACGCCACTAAGATTTGAAGCCGCAATATGGGGGGCGCGAAGTGGAAGAGGGCCGACTGTATATGAAATGTTTCTGGAGCAAACCTTTAGCTTTGGGCTGGGATACAAAGACCTTTCCAAATATAAATATAGGCAGTACCAGGTGTCAGGTGTCACTGAAACCTACCCCTGTAAACAGGTCTAAGCTTGTCTCTGATACCATTAGGGATGAGAAATAATATAAATATTTTCATGTTGAATGTAAGTGACCATGAACCTGTTGGTAGCTTTCTGTGCTAATATCACATATTTCTGCACTCTGCAGGTTGTGTAAGGTGTAAGTTATGGACTTGCAACTTATGTATTGCTCTTTACATCTCCTGTACATCTGGCTCATTATTCTCATGACCTACCAAAATTCACATATAAGTGGGTAATGACGCTTAAACATCCCGTTTGATTAAGAGACAATGTTCATAGTGGAGGAGTATATGAGGCAATTTATGGCTTTTGAGGGTGATTACATGCAGAAATGCAGCCGAGACATTTGATAATCACAAGAACTATTTATTGCTGGAATATTCCAGCCACATGACTGTTTTTCCCATCAGTCAGTTAGAGAAGTACATTTAACAAACAACATTAAAATGACAGATTTTTCTGTGTAAATGAAGGTTTGAAAGTAGCTGAGAGCCCCTGCTTATGTTCCATGAAGGGCAGGCATAGATAAAATTTATTTAGAATTCAGAAGGCATATGTTCCTCTCCCTAAGAACAGGGCTAAAGACAAATACATAATTGCATGTGGGAGTTACCTTCATAGAAACTGAGGGCTGATACTGCACTGTAAACATATGTGATTTGAGTTGTGATTTATGACTTATTTTCATATTGCTACTGTAAAAGTTTAACAGTTATTATCTGCAAAACTGGCCTGTTAGCACATGTTGGAAACAAGTCCAGAGTGGCTGCAATTCTCCAGTCTCATGGGAACAAACCTATTTCATTTATACCTCCAAAAGTATAGATGAAGAAAGGAATGACATCTTGGGAAGACCCCAGTACAGAATTAGAAGAGAAGTTCTTGTAGAAAACCCTCCTAAGAGCTTGAAGAGGAAGTTTGACTTGAGTGTTTGGGGGATTATTATTTTTAGTTAGTTAGTTAATGTTGTGAGTCATAAGTGAAAGGCCAATGCAAGGATACTACTTCATATTTATTTAGACAGTGAATACCAAGAAACTTAAATCATTCCCATACAGTAGTCTGCTCTACACAAAATAGCCATGTTTGGTTTATTTGGTTTTTTTACCAAGAAGGCATCACTGGTACTCATGTAATAATAAGATACAGTCAGGTCTCCTGTACCACAGTAGCACGGTTCTTCCTCCCATATATGAAGCCCACCTTCTGCATTGATTAGCAGCTCATTAATATGCAAAATTGCCCCACACCCTTACACACCCCCTGGCACTCTGGCAGTGTTTTGGCACCGCCCTGCTGTGTGTAGGTGTTTGTGTTGGTGTTTCCCAGCACCCACGGCCACCCCACGCTGGGAAAAGCCTCTTTTCTACTTGGCCAGGAACACTGGTGCAGGGACGCTGCCTGTGCCTCTGTCCTGGTGTCTTTCTGCATGGGTAGACCTGGTCTCTCCATACTCAGGGTAGACGAGTATGTCCCAGAGAGTCACTCAAGAAAGTCTCAAACACCACGTCTAACCTGAGAGCATGTAAATCTTTCATAACTGCATGCAGCTGCTTTGCTTCGAGTGGGCACCACTCAGAGCAGACCTGCTGCAGAGGCTGTGCTCCCAGGGGCATGGGGGGCACCCCTCTATTAAACCCAAGAACATTAGTCTGGTGACTTCCAGAACTGAGGAAACCAAGATGTACATGTCTGGTGACATTTCTGATCATCATTCTTCTTCTTCCTCTTACTCTGAACTTGTATACATCAACTCATATGCATTAAAGATGTATATAATTCAACCCTCTTTTTATTTAATATAAATGAAGAAGAAAAGTAGAAGGAAGATGCTGAAGGGTTGGGCAGGCAGTTTTGGAGGGGCTGTCCAAACAGACTACACAAGAAACAAGTAACTTTGTTTCCACTGGCAACCTGTCACTTCCTTGACTGTTAGTCAGAAAAGAAGTGCAATGATCCCTCAGTACTTTGTGCTTCATTATCCGTGGCCTCAAGGCATTGCAGGTTTTTTTCCCTGCTTTACCAGCTTATACTAGATTAGAACAATACATTCAAGAGAAGATGGGAACCTTTCTGAAATGGAAAGGATAAAACCTCCGTATCTACTTTACTATACCTTTTGAATCAAAGGGGCTTCTGGTCAAAAAATGTTGGAAAAGGAAGCAGCAATTATTTACATATATACATATAAAGAAAAAAACAGTAACATAATTGTAACAAGAAGAAAAACAACAAAAGAAAGCCAAACAACACTTTATCACCACCCCCACATAGCCCTTAGGGGCCAAATGGCCCATCAAGAGCTATTAGCTCTCCAGCCAAAAGACAAAAGGAGTCCTCCACCTCCACTCAATAATCTTTATTGAGGAATTCTGTCTTTTGTTTAGTTTGTTTAACATCTGCCTTCCTCAGGGTTTGATGAAGGCATAGTGGTTATCAAAAAATTAAATCTAACCCTATTTACTTCCACTTCACAGATTTCACTTATCACAGCATGATTCCAGACCTGACCTCCTGCAATATTCGAGGGATTACTGTATAGCCTGTTGGTCCTTTTCCCTGTCCATTACAGAGAAAAAGAACAGAAGGCCTCATTTACCCCAATACGTTTTTGTCTTTAACTTTCTGATGTTCTCATTTCATACCCTTTATTAATGATTCACACAGATATCAGGTAGGAAATCTGAATTAGTGAACATATTAGTGGTTTTTAACATCATCCTGGCAAGGCCAGGAGATAGACTACTACTGCACGGTAAAATACATGAGTACTTTAATTTATAGTTTCTAGGTAACTTTAGAAGGGGGAGAAGGAGATAGGAAGACCAGGGAACACAGTGCTGCAGAGGAGCACTGATTTTCATTCCTCTTTTCTCACAGATGCTCTATGATTCCCCTTACACACATGGTCTCGTGGTGAGAGAGCAGGTCTGAGGAAGTGCCATGTTGGGATTCTCCTAGAGCAGCCTGTCTTGGAGAGCAGGCAACACCAGGTATTTCAGGGAAAGGTGCAAGAATCTACCACAAACTTTCAATGTATCTACACACAAAACACTTAATCTTTGCATGTCTCCTTTTTATTATCTATGAAATAAGAAAGGCAGTATTTGTTTCCTGGGAAGGTTATATTCACCTGTGACCCTGGGATGGCAGGTACTAGTGAATTCCAAGCAGTAATAATTAAAAACTCTCAAGACAAGAATTTGCAAAACCCATCCTCACCAGGACCTTGTTGGGAGTCTCCATTTTCAATCTTGTCCAATTATCAGTATTCATGTTTGGTCCATCTCATCTGTGATATTACTGACAGAGATGACTTTACGCACTTCTCGCTTTCCTCATACAGTCAGAAAGGATATGATGACAAAATCAGAGCTACCACCGAGATAGCAGGGTAGTTATCTCTGAAAACATACTGGGCCATGGTTTCAGAACAATCTTACAACACTATTTAGAAGTTGACTGACTTCTTGTTAAGGACATAACAAGTCAGCTTGTTCATTCTTGGGATGATAATGCCATTTCATTGAAGCACAACTGAGTTCCTTTTACATTTTCTGTGTGCAGCAAAAAACTCCATAACAATACTGTTGGGCCTTCTGAAATGAATACCTCTTGAAGCAATAAATCTGTTAAAGAAAAAAATGGTGTCTGGGCACCTGGCCTATGTGTTTAAGGATTTGAACTTTCTTAATGCCTAAAACCTGGCAAAAAAAGTCCAGAAAGGACACCCAATTAGAAGGATATTGACTCATCCTTACAAAGAAGTGGGGGGAGGGAGAAAGGGAGGAAGGAGGGAAAAGATCAAGGCTCATAACAAAAGGGCTATTCATTTATAACAGCTTGGCTGTGGAACCATTCCAGCATGCCTAAGAATACTTTATCTATTAGTTGGGAACTCTTTTCTAAATGACAACTTGCTGCCCACATCTGACCACAACCAGCTCCCTTTTCACATTGAACATAGTAAGGTTCACATTGTCAAAAGCAGCTTGCCACCTGTTCTGGACATTGTAGAAAGGCGAGGCAGAGTAAAGCAAAGGTACCCTGTGTGAACCAAAAATCCCTGACCTCCAGCATATAGCAAGGGGAAGAACAATGCATTTCAGTTCCTCCCAGACTATTTTAAGAAAAGAGAACAAACGAATACAACATTTAACTAGAGTTCTTCTCGCATGAAAAACAGGAGTAGTATTTTAGGTCAATCAAGTTATTAAAAATAAAAATTAATACCTCTGTACATGAGCTCAACAGTAGTCCTTAGCAATTTTATATGACACTTTTTATGCTAAGCTCTGATCATGCACCTGTGTAAAATTATCAAACATATTTCACCAATGTTTCTATATTAGCCAACAGATATACATTTTTAATTACAATTACTAAATACTTGTTGAGCAGCAGGATTTTTTAAATCAAATTATTCTCTCCTAGGAACACTTCCTCCTCAGTTATAAAGTGGTATAGCTGGAGCTATTAATATTTTATGCCAGTGATTGTGAATACAACTTCATATAAAAGGTTTTCTTTATCTGAAATGTGACTGTTGCTGTAAAGTTGGCATTTCTACCTTTTCCCAGTATTCGTTGCATGTGCATTCAGAGCTTAGTTTGAGGAAAATGAATGTCTGGTTTGATGTGTGTTTATTTCTCTTGACACATACGTTGCATCCTTATGTTAGTTTGCATTGAGACTCTGGAGAAGATTCTGGGAGAATATTGTGCAGTTGATCTTCTTATCAAAGTATCAGCTTTTCTAAATGTGTCAGTCAGCTCCAGCAAAAAGTACCCTATATTAAAATATATTCTATCCGATTCACCTTTTTATAAGGATCATCTTTTTAACTTGCTCTCATGTGGATATTCTTAATAACACTAGCCCTATGTAAATGAAAAAAGACTACTACAGCATCTATTTAAAGTAAAAATACAGTAAAAATGCTTAAGTTCTTATGAAAAAGTATTAAATAATTTATATTTGGTACTTAGATTTTAGATAAAGAGCAACAAGGTTCGTAAGACTGCTATCTTTTCTTTGTTTAGACAATAACTTTCAAACTAACATACAGAAGCAGTGGTGAAAATTTGCATTGTTAGTAAATATTCATATCTGTCCAGTTACTCTTGAACATATTTGTGTTGCAAAGAACTCAATAACTGTACAATAGCTGCCTTTTTAGGCATGAGACCTGGTAGCTCTTAAACTAGGTTTGCAGGTACCTTGAAATATTTATTATATTATATAGGTTCTAAAATATGTCTTCCTTAATGAATACTGGCATGTTGTAACCCAGCTCTGCAGAAGGCTTAAGAAGAATGGCAGAGCCAGATTTGTTTACATCTCACTGCCAACAAAATATAATTTTACTTTGGCTGACCTTTAAGTGGATGTAACAATTATTTAACACAATCAACCACAAGCCAAATAAAGAAAGTGATCACAGGTCACACTATACAAAATGAACAAGAAACAAGGTCTGTTTATGGTTTTATCATGAGAAGCGCTATCTGAATTTTATGTGCAATACTGGGCTTGGATATGTTTCTAATTTAATGGGGAAATGTACCCGGATTTTAATAGCTTATTTCATTTTCTAGGCTACATCAAAGAGCAAGATGACCTCTACGCAGTACCAGCAATGAAAAGAATTTCTGAATTCTGAGCCCAGCTGCAAGGCGATTTCAGAAGCCTTCCTGTCGCTTCCTGTCTCCTGTCTTTTGATGAGTTGGCTGGTTGGATTTTACCTACTGCATAGGAATGCTCTGAAGTTAATTCATTTGCATGCCCTATGAAATATGTGCTTGGAAACAGATCTCAGTTGTGGAACTTTAAGCTCCTTGCTCTGTCACTGCTCACAGAACACATCAGGGCAGAAAGGAAGGGGTCTCAGTAACCTCTCTCAGGCCTCCTTTTTACAATCCACAGTGGAAAAATGCCCTGTGGCTTTCTGCCAGAGGGCACCTGTTCAGACTGATTCCAGGTCCTTATAGCAGGTCAGGTGTTGAGCCTTGAATAAACTTCTACTTCATTCCTGCCTAGGCTTCTATGTTAAAAGTAGCAACTTAATGTTTATGGAAATATATTATGGAAATATATTGATCAGACAAATTTTACCCTCAAGCAAAACACAGGATGATGAGTTTTTCTGTATAGGTGTAGCCCATATATCATATATAATTTTGTTATTGAATTCCAATTTATAGGGCTAACAAACTCCTTGAAACAAAGAAACACTTAGAAATCCTCACCACCTCAAACAGGCAGGTTAAAGCCTCTGGCAGATTTAAACCAGATCTCAGTACGAAGAAAGGTAATTATTAATAGGCATATATTACACTGAATACCTCAAACCCAAAATGTCAGTATTCTTTTTTTTTTTTTC
>WEKX01006359.1:7466-29549 GCA_013390025.1 Pitta sordida | reverse complement strand
GTTCCAGCACCTCAACATCTTTCCTGACCTGAGGCACCCAGAACCGAATACAATACTCAAAGTGTGGTCTAACCCGTGCTGAGCACAGGGGAAGGATAACCTCTCTTGACCTACTAGCCACTCCATTCTTGATGCAGGCTAGGATGCCATTGGCCCTTTTAGCTGCCTGGACACACTGCTGGCTCATGTTGAGTTTGCTGTCCACTAATACCACCAAATCTCTTTCCACCTCGCCACTCTCCAAGCATTCCGTTCCCAGCCTACAGTTCTGCTTGGGGTTCTTATGACCAAAATGCAGAACCCGACATTTGGACTTATTAAATTTCATTCTATTGGAATCTGCCCATCTCTCCAGTCTGTCCAGGTCTCTCTGTAGGGCCTTCCTACCCTCAAACTGATCAACACGGGCTCCGAGCTTGGCGTCATCTAAAATAACAATTTACAAGGTGTGTATTTTAATAAAACAGAATAAGTGAATTTTTATTATGCTTTGCTTCACAATGAAATGATCTGTTTTGCACTGTCTTTGCAACTAATTATAAAATTCCTTCAAATTCATTGTAGGCATAATTCTGCCTTTTCTAGATATTGATTCAAAAGTGCCCTGATCTAAAAAAATGGGGCACACCTAATCCTAATGGCACGCACCAAAAGAAATTGAATAAGAAATAAAAAAAACAAAACATGAATCTTCAAAATGTAAAAACAAATCTGACCTTATTGCCCCTATATATGGTGTTCTAACTGTGGAAATTTGACTTCCTATCATTATATCTGAAAAGTCCTTGCTACTATATATTGGATTTATAATAATATTACCACTTTTATATCAAAAAGTCCTGATGTTGCATAGATATGACTACCCGCTCCAAAGGGGAAGCAGTTTTGTTAGACTAACTTAAATTATACCAACTGTAGTTGAGAAGACAACCTTTTACACAGAAACTGGTTTTGGTTTGGGGAGTTTTTTACTTAAAAAGAAGCCTTTTACTTTCTGTCTCAGAAAGGTGGACTGTAATTCAATTCAATGACAAACATTTCCTCAAAAACATTTTCATACAAAATCTGAATTTCCCCTAGCCTTAAGCAATCATGTCTGTGATCATGCTACTGAAATAAAGAGATCCTGAAAGACCAGGAGACTGAAAGGTAACTAAGTAATTAGACCTATTTGTCTTGGTAAGGATGTCCGTCTGGTAATAGTAAGGAGAGGCAGTGATGATCTAGCACAGTCAGAACTGGATCTGCTTGCCCTGAACAGCTGGGAGATCAAAGGTGAAGCGTCAGCTATGTAGTGTAATTCTCGGTGTTAGAAAAATCTGGAATGTCAGGGGAGTGATGCTTCCCTTTGGCTTGTCAGACCAGTCTGTGGTACAGATTGTGCCTGAGTCTGTCTGAGTTTGCTCAGTATTTGAGATAAGGCAACACTTTGAATCTTTCGAAAAATGCCTTAAGAAACCAGACACCTGAACTGCAAACATGACATAAGCAGCAATAGTCAATAACCTGGAAGTTTATCTCTCTTTTCTACAATTCAGTGGGTGTTTAAACTTTGATTTAATTGAAATCAGAATCAGGCTCCCAGGTTCTAAATTAATTTTTAACTAATGTACAGAAAGAAATGCTTTATTAAATTGCTGCTACTGTATTATTTGTCACAACATCAACACCATCTACTGCTCTACACGTCTCAGTTCAGCAGCCTCTCATCCTCTAAGCTCCTTGAAATCAATAACATCATATTCAGTCCCCCTTACAATAGTGAAAAGGCTGTTAGCCTAAAACCTTCATAGGACTAAAAGATATGGAAGCTCATGTGATCATTATTTACATTTTAAAGCAAAGTAAGCATTGAAAAATACTCTTTAAAGGCTGAAATATTAAAGATTTGCTGTTTACCCAAGACTTTGTGCCAGAAAGTTTCTTTGTTTCATGGATGCTCTGTGGACTCCCAGGTGTGTTAAAAAAATCATGACCTGCAGCCTGAGGCCAAAATCTGAACCTCTTGTTCCTGAATTTTTCAACTTTGCATATAGCTGCTGGCCTAGAATATATTAATGTGATGTTCAGTTTGTTTTCATTTTCCTTTCATTAAGGGAAATGTGGACTTTCATTAAATTTGCCAATCAGCTATGCTTAGTATTACTGGACTAGATCAGGCAGTCTGAAGTCTTGTGAAGTGCCTTCACAGGTTCAAAGGTTATTCTGAGATGGAAGGGACCCACAGGATCATCTAGTCCAACTCCCAAGAGAACGCCCACCCAGGGATCAGGCCCACAAGCATGGAACCATAGGCACCACGCTCCATTCATCCAAGCCTCCCACCATCTAGACCATGTCACTGAGCTCATCATCGAGTCTTCTCTTAAACACCTCCAGGGATGGTGGCTCCACCACCTCCCTGGGCAGACCATTCCAATGAGAGATCACACTCTCTGGGAAAGAACTCTTCCTAACATTCAGTCTAAACCTCCCCTGGCGTAGTTTAAGGCTGTGTCCTCTTGTTCTGGTGTCGTCAGCCTGAGAGAAGAGATCCACACCCACCTGGCTGCAACCTCCCCGCAGGTAGTTGTAAACAGCAATGAGGTCACCTCTGAGTCTGCTCTTCTCCACACTGAACAACCCTAGTTCCCGTAGCCGCTCCTCATAGGGCTTGTTCTTCAGTCCTTTCACCATCCTTGTCACCCTTCTCTGGACCCTCTCAAGCAGCTCAACATCCTTCTTAAACTGGGGAGCCCAGAACTGCAGGAACAATTACAGCCTGAAAATCTTTTATTTGTTCTTGTCACTTGCAGGGTTGTTTTAAATACAATATGACAGAAACAGATATAATGGGGTGATTTGTATTATACCAAGCTCGTTTAGCATTGCTATGTCAGGTTAAGTTATAGTTTTAATTCATGGTTCTGTTATGGTAAATCACAAAATCATTATTGAGACAGAAAATTCTACAAAGATAAAACTATGCTGTCTATTTTTCCTAGTAATTCTAGAATGTTTCTGCTATATATTGATGGACAAAGAAATAACAGCCAATGTATATCCAGTACCTGTAAATGAGTTTGTTTGTAGCTGCTACACGCTCCATTTGAAAATAAAGCAGCTTTTGTACAATCTGTTGCATCAGTGGGCTTTTCAGTTATGGATATGTGTACCTATGCCACCAGAGATGTGTGTTTGCAATAGTATATTAAAATAGTAAACAAAAGCGTTTACAGTGAATGGAATCATCCTTAAGGTGTGACTATTTTACTTTCACTTACTAACCAAAATTTGCTTGATTTGATTAGGAAGGTTTTACACAGGTTCACTCTCATTCTGTTAAAATGAAAACAAGTATTTTTGCATCCTTTCATAATTTTAGAAAGGGTTTGATGTTTCAGGTATGGCTTCAATTAAGTAAAAATATGTTTAATTTCTATAATACAATGATTTGCAATAATCATGTTTAGAAATTCAAATGAACACAGTGAACAGAGGAAAATGCCTCTTCTGATCTTGATATTGTTTTAAGTTGAAAACATTTCATTGTTGGCATTTGATTTTGTTACTAGTTGAACTTCAAATTACAACAATGAATGCGTATTTTTTCAGGTTTAAATTTCTTTTTGTTTAATATAGCTGTCAAGTCATGAAAAAAAATCAGATCAAACAAATGCCAGTTCTAAGTAGAAAAATGTTTTATAAGGTGGTTAAATTTCATTTGTCTTAGCTTCCAAAAGGAATGGGTTATTTCAGATTTTAAACTCACTAACAAAAGATTTTATATGTGATTTGCTTCATTTGTAAAAACAAGCCAAAACAAACTGTTTCCTGCTGATGTTCACATTAAGCATATCCTCTCATTTCTCAAACCATCAGAGACACTAGATTCTAAAAGCTAATTTGAAGTAACTGATGAAGAAAGAGCTTTTCTTCTAGTTGTCCATTTAATCTGATAAAGTTTTTAAATGCTCTGACAACAAGTGGGCTTAAATGTAAATTTTATGCCTGTCCACAACTGATCTCTTGAAAGAGTTAAAAAATAGTCCAGGACAAAGAAATCTTGAAGGGATCTTATTCTGTTGAAATGAATAATTCTTCCAAAACAGTATTTCTTATAGTGGGCACATTTAGCAAAGTTTCATTTTGGGGGGGAAAAAAATCACGACAATATTAAAAAAGTCTCCTTTTAACAATTTCATGGCAATTAAGATTTGCTTTTGATTTTACCACTTGAATTTTATTTTCTATTTCTATTTTGGTTTTTCCCTACTCTGTAAATCACAACACATTAGAAGTTAAATCGATCATGGCAATTTTCCATCTCTTATCTCTCCCCTGCTAAAACTTACCTTACGGGAAGGTTTGGAGTCTTGATGGTTTGCTAAATGTTGGAGATTCTTCTCAAAATGGAACTTCTGTCTTCTGCATAGCTCTAAAACTTCTTCCAGTGTAAACAAACTTTCTAAAAGCTCTTTACTTTTCTATTCAGTTTTTATGTAAAAGAGAAATAATTCTGCCAGAGCCTCTTACAAAGTGTCCAGTGATTAGTGCACATGAAGTAGAGGTGAGCAGACCAACTGAGGGTATAATAGATATAGATCTCAGGCAACTCAGGGCAGATCTTTCTGTCCAAAATGAAAAGGTTACACTTCCACAGTGATGACCTGGTTCTGTGGGCTGTTTTTAAAGTAAAACATGAAATCTGCCCACTTAAGTGTANCCCTGGGTGGGCGTCTGCTTTGGAGTTGGACTAGATGATCCTGTGGGTCCCTTCCAACTCAGAATAACCTGTGAACCTGTGAAAGTGAGGTTGGACCAGATGATCCCCCTGTAGTTCCTTCAAGTCTTACCCATTCTGAGATTCTATGAAAGGAACGAACCAGTTTTCTTTCCAGGAGGATGCTTAGGGAGGAAGATCAGGTATGGCAAGTGCTCACATGCCACTGGGACCCTCACCTGAGCAAGTGTGGGTGATATTTCTGATGTGTTACTAGCCACAGTCTCCCTTTTGTCTAATTCTCATCTAGTGATTGCTGAGCAGGGGGACACTGAAAGGTTCCAGCCCTCACAACTGCCTTTTGGTGTGGTGTTCTGAGGAATTTGTCTCTCTGAATGTTCTCTGCAGGGAGCCTGTGTGTTCAGTGCAGAGGTTTCTCTGACCATTTGTGTTTAGTTGCCTAAGTCCTTTGTAGACTCAAGCCTGCCACAAAAAGGCTGCAGCTGTATCAGAGAACATTTGAAGCAGGACTATAAAAAATGAAGTTTTTTAAGAAAGATCATCTCCTGGCCAGATATCACAGACCACTATTTTCCAGTGAAATTGTTGAATTTTATTTACTTGGCAAATCTGAAAAAAAAATTTCTAGTTCAATTTTCAAAGTTTTGTATATTTGTAGTTTCAGTTATCTTCACTGCTTATTCCTCATTGTTATAAAATTTATATTTTTCATATAATGTCTTTGGCTTTTTGTTTTGTTTCATGTTCCACAGAGGTATACAGTTACCTCCTTTAAGGAAAGAATATCTATTACATGAATGCATATGGCTTATTGTTTTGACTATTGCTGTGTATTTCTGACAACCTATTCAGAGTTTTTTGAAAGTTTTTATGTAATCAACTGCAAGTATCTGAAAGAGAATTTCAGGACCAGTGCTCGAAATGTATATCCTTTTTCCAGGCCAGTTGAATAATGAAAACATGTTTAATTATTTCCAGACTCTCGAATGATGTACAGTATAATTAACTATGATGTGTATTTCCCAGCTAATTAGAGAAAACTGTAGTGCCGAAATAATTGGACACAAAAGTACCTCTGAAGAGCAATAAAACAAGTTTAGCACTTCATACGTTTGTCATAAAAGTAGTATTTTTTAACAGTATGTAAAAAAAAAAGGAGAGGAGAGGAGGGGAGNNNAAAAAAGAGGGGGGGGGGGGGGGGGGGGGAAGGGGGGGGGGGGGGGAGAGGAGAGGACTTCACTCTTCGTAAAAAGTATTTGACTATTATTTGGAAAGACTGCAAGAACCATAAAGAGATTCATAACTATAACCTATGACACTATCAGCTGAATATCAGGTGCAGGTTTGAGATCTGGTGATAGGCTGAAGCAAGCAGTGCATTGGAGATTCTGGGAATATTATGTACTACAGTATACCTCATATGATATTTGTTTATTCTTACATTTTCCTACTAAGTACAGTTATGAAAACCTCAGAAAGGAAAGCAGGCCAGGAAAAAGGTGGCACTTAAGGACTCTGTGTCTTCTTTCTTTTCTCCCACCCATTATGCCCTACAGTCAAAATGTAGAAAGCCATTTCTCTAGTAAAATAAAGTGTTAAAAAAACCAAAACCAAGAAAAGAAACCCCAACCAACCCTCTGTAAAATTTCTGTGATCCTCTCTATGTATTTATATCAAAAAGATTTCACTTTCATATAAAATCTCAAGCTATCTGTCCTCCTACTCTGCTGGGGAGTGATGTGTGTCAAGCAAAGTATCTCCAAGCCCCAGAAGAAAATACTATCTTTGTAAGCTTCTCTGCAAGACATCCTCCTGATAGAATAGTCCGCTTTCACCCCCTCACTTAGTCTGCCACAGTGTGACCACCCAGTGTGCTCCTTTTCATGTTTTATTTTCTCAAGACTTTCCCATTTTCATCCTTAGCCTATGCACACTTTTTCCAGATGTGTGGCAAACATTGTTTTTTTAGAACACAGTTTTAAAAACAAAAACATTCCAGGAGCTAATTTATCTCAGAACATCGATGCCTTGGTGTGAGTAGATACCAGATGAGTTCAGAAGCTTGGGGGAGGCCTCTCCTTCCAGTCTTCCTGGTAATATGAGTCAAATCTCTATGTACTCAGCATGAAGAGGAAACCTTCTTCCTCTGGCACCAGATGGGGTAGAAAAATATCTGCAGCTGAGCTATTAGTCCTTATGGTGGTTTAGTTGTTTGTTTTGAGATTTTGCAATTTTGTGATGTGGTTGAGCCATTCTGTAATGATTACAGGGCTATTGAGGCTTCAGGATATCATGGTCCATGTTTATGGAGGTGCAAGGCTTTTTGATAAGCTACTGTTTTAGGTACTAGTGAAGGAGATTGGGAAAATTAAGGCACTGAGATGAATGTATGAACTAAATTTAGGTAGTAGCATGAAGTTTGTCTCTAAGAACTTGAGCACCTAAATATCAATAAGGTGAGACCAGAAATTCAGAGATGCCTTGAATAAAAACATTTCTGTATTGGGAATTTCTTCTGAAACTCCAAGTATTCTGAAGAAAGTGTAGTGTCCAAATTAACTTAATGAATCCTAAATTATCTACTGCCTTCCTATATGAGGAAATGCATCTTAAGGGCTTTTTAGTTAACTTTTGCTTTGAGGATGTTGGCTTTTCCTGAAAGCTAATCCAAACCTCTATTTTATTCAAACACCTCAAATATTTTCAGGTTATTTTTAGAGCCTTAAGGACAGAACCTGAAATGGCTCTTGGCTGTTAACTAGTAATTAGTCATTCCAGGAAATATCTAATGGCTCAAACCAAGCCCATGGAGTTGTCGCAAAAGAGATGTTCATAATCTTAAATGCCTTGGAAAAATACATGCAGTAGTAATGGATCATGACAACTAAAACCAATGTCCTTTCCAGGTTTTGTCATTACTCAGGCTTAACACTACTTGAATAATGTCAAGAATTATTTGTGAGTAATTTAGTTCAAAACTGACGCAAACACTTTTTGAATACACTCTTTCCACTTATGATCCAAACTAGTAGAGACATAGTTAGAAAGCAAATGTAGAGAATATTTCCTTTGAAGCAGGGTTTTCAAAATCCATATGAAAAGTGTCAATTTATAAGAGATGTTTTAGAAATAACAGGACAAACTTGTTATGTAGCACAAGTATCTGCATAGTTTTTGATCCCAAATTTAGTAGGAGAGAAATAGAATTTACTTCCCCTGCCCATTCATTCCTTGATCACACCTCTGACATTGACAGTAAATTGGAGCCAGTTGTGGGTAGGTGAATAGGATAAAGTGTAGAAAAAATACAGTGTTTTCCTACAAGTTACTAACTACAGTTATACCTCCTCCATCGCGAGGAAAGGGACAGGCCAAAGGCCTTGCGAAATATTATTCTCGCAAAGAACGGCAGGTCATTAATATGCATGCAGGCCACGCCAATTGCTCCACCGCCCGGAACTCCGAAGCACTGCGGACAATTCTTTGCTCCTTCCCGTAGTCTGTCTTGGCACAGGTGAGCAAAGGGAACCGTTTCTGAGCAGCTGCTGTGACCGCAGCCCAAACCCCGCGCCGCTTCCGCCCCAGCCCCCCGGCCTGGCCCGCCCCCGGTGCTCACGCTGACCCCGGGGGACCCGCGCCAACCTGCATGTGCTCACCCCGCCTCTGCAGGGGGTAAGGGGCTCTCTTCAGCATTGCTGGAGCCTGGAAAAACCTTAATTTTACAACACTGCAACACCCCGTGCGCTTATGGCGGGGGGTAGGCAGGGGCAGGGACCGGGGCAGGGACCGAGGCAGGGCTCTAAACACCACTGCAAGCTGCGGTAAATCATGCGTGCCAGGAGAGCCCGCCGTGGGCGCGCACCGGGGGAACCGCACGCCAGGGGAGCCTGCCGCCGGCGTGGGACTGCCGCCCTCCCAGCACAGAGCTTGTCTCACTTTCGTGAGGCAGGCTCCCCGTTCAGGGACCGGGGGCACAGTGCTGCCATTCCAAGCCCTCTTCCCCGCAGGGCGGGGTGAGTCCCGCCCCACAGGCACTGTGTCACCGCCTCTCAGCAGAGCAGAGTCAAACTGCACATATGTCAGGCAGCTGGGCTCGCAGACGGCTAAATCATATTTGCGAAAAAATTGCTTCGCAAATGGGCAAGGTCGTGAAGGAGAAGTCGCGATACAGAGAGGATTCACTGTATTCACAAGACAGTAATTATCTTTAGTCTTAAAGATAATTCCTTGGATCAGAAAAAAACCCATTAATTGTAGTCATCACATATTCGGGAAAAAGTAGTATAGTACTGATTAATTTTATTTGTATTATCTAAAACATTTTTGTGGGGTTTTTTTTGTTTTTTTAATATGTGCATACAAAACAGGGTCAAACTTCTTCGTTAGTTATAAACTTGCATTTATGTCATTACATGTCCTTTGGGTTTTCAGAGTTTGAACCTGAGACCTACATTTTATCTTCAGAGGTTTTGGGGTGACTGCTCATGAATTAAATACAGGAAATGCTTCAACAATTTGTCTGTAAATATGAATGACAGTTGATTAGATACATTGATTAGGTTAAACTAGTCAAGTTTGTCTTGTCAGTTATAAACTTTGTTTGATTCCCTCTCCACAGATGAGAGACAGATTTATATACTGTATACCACCAGATCAATATACACTTAAGTCAGTTAATTCAAGAAAACGAATAGTAGAATAGGTAGAATGGTAGAATAGGGTATCTCCAGAGTTTTCAGCAGGCAGTAGTCTGTCTTCTGGGAAAGAAGTCAACAGAATTACCTTCTCCATCTCCCAGGACTGTTGATATTGGACCAACCTGAAGGTGGGATTAGTAAAGTGGAGTCTGTGCATGTGCAGCAAGCACCCTGTCAAAGCTGATTGGATCATTTTTACTTTTCTGATGTTGCACACAGAATCACAGAATCACAGAATACTACAGGTTGGAAGGGACCCACAAGGATCATCTAGTCCAACTCACCAACTAATGCCCGTACAGAGACCAAACGCACACCCTAGAGTGGTGAACATAAACCTAGTTCCCTCACAGGCTCACAGGCCACTCCAAGCCAGAAGGGACTCACAGGGCCATCTAGCCCAACACCCCCCAGCTAGACCATGTGACTAAGCTCCTCATCAAGTCTTCTCTTAAACACCTCCAGGGATGGCGACTCCACCACCTCCCTGGGCAGACCATTCCAATGAGAGATCACTCTCTCTGTGAAAAACCTCTTCCTTACATTCAGTCTAAAACTTACATTCCTTACATTCAGTCTAAAACTCCCCTGGCCATGTCCTCTTGTTCTGGTGTTTCAGCCTGAAAGAAGAGGTCCACACCCACCTTACTGCAACCTCCCCTCAGGTAGTTGTAAACAGCAATTAGATCACCTCTGAGCCTCCTCTTCTCCAGGCTGAACAACCTAACAGTTGTAGAGAACATCATATTGTTATAAAAATATATTCTTTACAACACCTACTATTAAACACAATGTCCTCTAAGGCCTGAAATACTTTATCTAACTATTATGCCAATTTAATTTTAGACTGATGAATTAAAAATTATGTTCTTTCTTTAGCTGTACTAATGAATATATTTTCACAGTACAGATGACTGGTTTTAAACCTTGTCTGCTCCTTTAACCTGTGACAGAACACAACATTAATACCAAACTTCTTCAATACTAGATTTTACCATTGAAAAATGAAAATATTTGTCTTGCAGGAGAATATTTTTGGTCAGTCAATAAATATTTCAGATGTTGAGTCAAAACTCCATCTGGAATTATCTGAGAACTCATGACCGTAATTTTTTTAAAAGATTGTTTTGGCATTTTTTTGGCAAGAATAGAAGTGATAATAGAATTGAGAGCGCCATAGCCAGATTGCTCCTGGGGGAAGGAAGTGTTTTGGTTTCTGTGTGGCTGCTGCTGCTGTGAATCTGCTGACATCTCTGAAATCTCATGGGGTTGTTTTGCGTTTGAGGATTACAATTGAGATGAAAATCTAGTTCATCATCACAGCATGGTCCTAAAAGCAGTCTCAAGGCCGGAACAGACCCAATGGATATTTCATCTAAATTATGCTTTTATGACAAGAGAGGTAAGGAGTAATTGTCCAGGCAATAAACAATTCTGTAACAACTGTCACTGTTTATTACTCCTGAAAGTGGCTTAAGATAAAGGCATGTGGATATTGCTGTCATCATGATACTTACCCTGACCAAGAGTGGACATTAGGGATGTCTAATATAATATCCATGGTGACCAAGACTTAGTCCTGATTAAGAAACTGGGACTCAGATTAATATTTTCTCTGTTCAGTCCTGTTGGATAAGCCATGTCTCTCGTTCTTCCTTAGTCTTTTTTTTTCTTGCAATAAGTCAAGTAATTCTTACTTATGAATCTTAGGAGGAGTTATGGATTTAATTTTAGAACTTGTCAGAAAAGCAGCATTTTCCAGTCTTTCTCTAGAAAATACTTGGTTTTAGTGAATAGAACATTCTCTGCTAATGTCTGAAACATTTTCTTAACTCTTTTACAGGAAAAAATCTAATTGAAAACAGTAAAGTGATAAATATGGGATCTGAAAACCTTCAGGCATAGGCAATATCATCAGGAAAAGTAGATAATAATCACAAACTGAGTCAAAAACACTCATGGTAAAAAGAAGTCTCCAATTGAATGTATGAAAAAACCCATAGTTTGGAAGGCATAAAGACAAACTCAAGGATTTACTCAAGGATTACTTTTGAGATCGTTGCTTGAGTGATTGCTAACACAATTAAAGAGAGCTAAGAAAACAGTTTATGGCAAATTCTTGCAAAACAGGAATGAAACAGCTATACTTTACAACACAGAAGATTAAGATATATATGTCAACAGGTTTTTAAAACTCAAAAGATTGCTGAGAAAGAGGGTGTTATCTGCTATTTGTTTAAATGGTGGGTGATAGGTGATAGGTTGGACTCGATGATCTCTAAGGTCTTTTCCAACCTTACTGATTCTGTGATTCTGTGAAACAAGAAGTAATGGGTTTAAAATGCAAAGGAATTCCTCCTGAGGTCTCTTTTAGCCCCTTTAATCTATGACAATATTTTACTATAAATATTCAAAGCTATATTAAATGTAGCAGCAAATGGAATCTTCTATAACATAAAAGTGAGAAATCAAGGAAGCTAATTAAAAAAACCCACTCAAACAACCAAGCCAAACCAAAAACAAAACAAAAAAAGTGCCTCAAAACCCCAACAACAAACAACCCATCCAAATGTAGCACATCACCACTAAAACAGCAACATGAAAAACTCCTCGGGAATTGAAACTATGTGGTCTAGAAGCTTTGATAGGCAGTATTTTGACCAAGGAGTTAAATATATTTGTTGGAGGAGTTAGGAGGATCAAATAGATTCAAAGAAGCAGAAAATCAGGATAATCAAGAGATGACCTCACAGGAAGAGGATTGAAGACTTCTGAGTTGAGATCCAGCTCAGAGACTTTAAAAAATGATGAGGCTATTGTTGATTTACTTTGTTATGTTCTCTGGAAAAAATCCGTCTTCCATTTAAGAGGAGAAATATATAGCTTAGTTCTTCTGATACAATCTTCTTAAATTATGCACTAAGTAAAAATATATACAAGATATCTGCTATTTATAATTACTCTGTTTAATAGTAATATAGCCTGATTATTAAAATATCCAGTAATTATTTCAGTTCTGACTTAGAACTGGAAGAAATTTCCCAGTGGAAAGCAGTTCTGGGTCTGTGGTTTGTATAGACATTCCATAATTAACTAGATATGACACAGAGCTACTGAGTGTACTCAGCACACTCTTATGGAGTGAAGTGTGGGAAAAATATCTGGAGAACTTCACAACATGTAAATGTCATGGTATTGAAGCACTTGCTATGAACTTCTAATATGAATTTATGGTCACTCAAATACTTGGAGAAAAGAGGAAAAAATTATAAACCACATATATTAAATAAAAATGTGACAAACTTGCATGATTTTTTCTGTTCAAAGATAGATTTGATTTACACATAGTTGGTGTTTCAAATGTCCTCCAAGATCAAGTCCTGAATCTTTATTTTTGCAAAGTGCCAGTGACGAAATTGATCCTAAATTAAATGTTTTGCTCCTCTGTCCTCTTTCTGCTTCAGAGTTATGTATAAATCACATAACCTATTAATGTTCTATAGAAGAGATAATATATTTTACTGTATTAATTATATTAGATGCTATTACAGTGATCCCCTGTTACTTGCAGGCTGTTGGGCCTGGTCGTCCTCACGCGAGTCGTGGAATCTGCGAAGATAACGAACCCACTACGTAGTCAAGTATGCCATGCCTGTAGCCACGGCCCCTCCCCTAATAAAGTCTGGAGGATGGTCCTGAGAGTAGGGCTTCTTTCAGACATCTGGCTGTGCTCCACCGGGGCGGAGGGCAAGCGCTGGAGCTGGGGGCGAGCGGGCAGGCCAGTGCTACGCGCCGCACAAGCAGGGGGGGCCGGCACCACACGTTGAGTGAGCGGGGGGGCCGGCGCCGTGTGCCGCACGAGTGGCAGGGCCAGGGCCAAGCAGACTGGGTTCATAGTAGGTTCTGTACACATGCCAGGTCCCACAACTCACTGGAAAATCAACAGCAAGTATGCGCATCCCGCAAATTATGGATCGCAACTATGCGGAGGATCACTGTATGTCAGGTTACTTCTTTGTTTGAGAATAACCAAATTCCATACTTCAAGGCATTGCCTAATCACTTTTTATCATAAAACAACCATTGTAGCATAGTTTTCTGAGAAAACTATGACACGTTGTACAAGTGACTTTTTGTTTTATCCATCTGATAAACTTAATTCAGTATAATAATGGATTAGAAAGTCTGTATTTCTAAACTTTATTCAGTATAAAAGTCTACAAACCTTGGCAGATGAATGACTGGTCACTGGCAGTCTTAAACACAGACAGATAGGACTACCAATGTTACTTGGGAGGTTCTTAAAGAGATAAGGGAATGGAATTAAAGTTAGGAAGAAGTCTGATAGTGTTATATCCAGCTGAAACTAGTACTAATATTCAGTTAATTTCTCAGAGCAAATAAACACACTAACAAAAAAAGGAGCATTTCTGAACAAAGAAACTCCACCTTTAAATCGTTAAGAAATATATAAATATCATTGACACTGAGGTGTCTTCTACTTTGAATTCTGAAGCAAGAGCAGCATGATGATGTACAGGATATAGACTGAAGAGCTGCATGTAAGAAAATCACAAATGGCAAAGATGTCCCTCCGACCATTTTTTGGTAAAAGTATTTCACTCATGTTTAGATTTATAACATCCTTTTTATGATGACCATAAAATGATTTGGTTACTAACTTACCTTTTTGTGTAGTATTTCTTTTGTTTTTGTATAAAATTAGCTCTAAATTGTCAACTCTACAAAAGATCCTATAATACTGAATTATTATTATTAAGACTTTTTATAACCTTTTACTTCATATTACATTTTTTCCTCACACGCATTAACAAAGATCATGACCTGTCTCTTTGCCAAAGGTCTCATTATCAGAATGAATTCTACAAATTTTCTTTTTTTAGGGATAAGAATTGTCTTAGTGGAAATATCAGTCCTAAAGCTATGTCTCAAGTTATGGATGACGGTGGAAATCAAAAGTCCCTCCTACTCTCACAATCCATCTCATTGCAATACTTACTTTATTTCTTTCTGACCCTATTTCCTGCTTTGGAACACAGTTACTGAGAAGTCTTGTAGGTATCTGAATTTTTTTCATATATTTACAAATATATACAGTTGGGTCTCCTGTACCACGGTACTGTGAGTCTTGAGCTCCCTTTGTGAAGCTGTCTGTCAGCATAGAGTGTCAGCTCATTAATATACAAATTTGGCCCAGGTCACCCCACCCCCTCATCTCCGAAGCGGCTGCAGGTTGGGGGAGTGAAGCCAGTCTCCTCTGCCCCATGGTGCAGCTGCAGCAGGCGGAGGGGCACCGTGGGGCTGTATGTGCTTCTGAGCTCTGCCCGCCGTGCTCCCTCTCGTGGGACACACCTGGCATGGCACAGCTGCAGCTGGGGCTAACTGTACGTAGCTCTGCCGTCAATTAAACATGCGAAAGCAGTGGCCTGGTGGCTACCATGTCACCATGGTAACACTGCTGACGGCACACTGGCAGAGCAGCGTCCGGATGTGAAGGAGAGGTGCTGAGTACATGCTGTATTCCCTAGGAATTTTGCAGGCTCCAGGACGCACCGTGCAGGGTCCAGACTAGAAGAGTTTAAACCCATGTTTGACTCCAGCACTACGTAAACTTATTTAGGTACAGTCAAGCCTGAAGTGAACAAAGGTTTTCCAGAAGTTGAGCTTAAAAACTAGGTGGACTCCTGCTTTCAAAAAAACCAAGTAAACAAACAAAACAAAGCCTCTGCTAATATGTAAAACAAACGCTTTGTAGAAAAGGTGACAAAATAGCCCATTAAGCTGGAATGCATCTGACTTTTAAGCCAGCTGGCAGCTAACCTCCACGGTAAAATGGGACGCAAACTGGGACAGCTCCTTTCAGCCTGGGGTGGGGCGAGGGGGGGGTTGTTGGGTTTTATTAACAAGCAGGAACACCGCCAGTACCGCATGCCTCTGGGACCCTATAAGTGCATGTTTAAACACAGCTTGCATCATGCTCGGACCCCCCGCTGGCCAGGACCCCTGCCCTGCTCAGACAGAAGAGGGCGAGCAGCTGGCTGAACCTGGCCAGCCCATCACCTTGGGAACGACGCTGACACAGTCAGTGGCCAAANGGTATGGGGTGGGACAGAACCCCCTCCCAATGGGACAAGGAGGTTCTACCGGCCCCGCTCCTTCTCAGGCAGCACTGCCTGGTCAGGATATGTGCAGCTGCCTTCTTTTCAGGCACAGGCAGTGGGGCGGAACCCGCTTCCAGTGGGATAGGGGCAGTGTCCC
Organism: Pitta sordida; assembly: GCA_013390025.1. Classification (NCBI taxonomy): domain Eukaryota; kingdom Metazoa; phylum Chordata; class Aves; order Passeriformes; family Pittidae; genus Pitta; species Pitta sordida. The sequence goes on along the minus strand of WEKX01006359.1, from coordinate 13,850 downwards.
GCTGGCTCAGCTATCTCTCCCACACTCTGTCGGCATGGTGCAGCCAGGAGCAGCCGCGCCCAGGCGCTCCGAGCAGCAAGCCCAAGCCGGTGCAGCTNCGCCCCAGCCCTCGGGACGGGTGGTGCTGGTAGTGTCCAGTACAAATAACATGTAGAAGATCATGCAGCACTAGGATTTTGGTAGCTGATTTGGCTCTCACCAGTGTGACACTATCAGTGTTGGCTCAAATCTAGGATTGTAAGACCTGTTGCAGGTCCTACTCAACCATTATTCTGCTCCAGAAGCATCCCTGACCCAGTGTTTCTCTACTGAATTTTGTTTACATTTTTGTTTAAATTCACTGGGGGTGAGCATTGGGCACAAGTTCTCCTCCCAGTGGCTGGGTATGGGGTGGGACAGAACCCCCTCCCAATGGGACAAGGAGGTTCTACCGGCCCCGCTCCTTCTCAGGCAGCACTGCCTGGTCAGGATATGTGCAGCTGCCTTCTTTTCAGGCACAGGCAGTGGGGCGGAACCCGCTTCCAGTGGGATAGGGGCAGTGTCCCGCTGGCTCAGCTATCTCTCCCACACTCTGTCGGCATGGTGCAGCCAGGAGCAGCCGCGCCCAGGCGCTCCGAGCAGCAAGCCCAAGCCGGTGCAGCTCGGCAGAGCAGTGTGCCAGCGGTCCATGCAGTGGCTTGAGGGACATAGGGAAATTTGCATATTCATGAGCACCTACTTTGAATATTCATCACAGTTCGCACAGGTGCAGTCATGGAACAGGCCTCCTTAATCACTGAAAAATCATGCAGCGAAGAGGTGAAACTGCTATTCGGGGGATGCGAAGTAGAAGAGGGTTGACTGTAATCCTTTTCAAGAATGTTTTGGGACAGTGAATTCCACAGTGTAATTATATATTATACTCATGATTATGTCTGTGATTGAGGCTTCTTTACATTTTTACTGTTTTAAATTTGCTTACAAATGGCTTTGTGAAGCAAATACTTTGTGTGGTACAGTTCCAACAAGGAAAAAGTAAAGTGTGAGAGACCATAAACAATTACAAACAAGTGCAGAACCAGCTTTAAGATCTTGTCTAAGTTTGGTTTTAATATTCTACTTCTGCAGTTCAAACTGAGAAGAGTTCTCTTAAGGCTTGGACAATGCCTGAAAGTTCCTCTTAGAAGAATGTGTACTGAAGAAAAGTTTTGGAGCTTAGAGAAAGACAGATCATCTTCATAAATATTGCAGGACAAGTGGCTATCTCATAGTTATGTGAGAAATCTTATTTATATTATTTTTTCTAGATATTTCTAGTTCTATCTTTTTTTAAAATAGTCTTGAACAGATGCTTATACAGAGCAGCTCTTCTTGCCTAATATCACTTCAATACTGCAGCTGTGCTTGTTTGGCAAAGGAATCTTTTCAGCTGGTTAATTCCTACTAATTGGTAGGATTTTTTCTTCAGATGACATTCCTGATGTTCATTGATGAATGTTGCTGTAGGGCAAGCCTATGTCTTATAGGTTATCAAGTGAGCTGGGACTTGTACCTCAAGTATGTTGTTGTATTTAATTGTATAAGTTTAGATTTGACATTTTGATGCCTCCCAGAGAAGTAGCTTGACTAGGCTTCTATTTCATTCCTCAGGAAATTCCCTGATTTGAAGAAAATCAGTCAGGACTCAAGGTAATTGCTTCCATGCTACAGAAAAGTTTATTTTGGGCCTAAGAGCCAAGGAAGAGAGACAGCAGTGTCCCCTGCCCTTGCCAGGTGCCAAAAGAGGGCCGCCCAGATTTGTCACCCATCTTTAACCCCTTGTCTCATACATATGCAAATTGCCCCATGCATATTCATCCTTTCAACATTATGCCATTTGCTATGAGTTCTTCAGCCAATTACCTTCAATGTTTTACATTCTTTTCCCCTTGTTTTTGTTAACGTTCGAGTTTGGTTACCTTCACAGCCTGCAGGACACCCTTAATATTCAACCTTAACTCTCAGGCCTCCTGAATGATCCTGAAGTCTACTAGTCCTTCTAAAATTATCTAGAAATTCACTAAATATTCACTAATTCACTAAAATCCCTAAATCTCTATGCCCTTGCCTAACACACTAAATTTGTAATTTTCTGATTCTCCAAATCATTCCCCCTCAATCTTTTTTGGATTTGCCAAATAGTACAGATAAATGGGGTCTTCCTCTCTTCACTTTCAGGGAGCACCATGTCATTGCCCAAATATGGGAATGGGTAAGGATTACTTGCTACTGTTGATGCAACAAAGGTGCAAATCATATAACCAGTGTTTGTTTCATGTGTGCCCTGTGTGCACACTAAGAAGAATTGGGAGTGCCTGACGCATGTTTTGCCAACAAACAGAAAATACTCCCTGTATGAGAAGCAAAGTAATTTCAGTGTGTTGACGTCTGATCATGTCCTCCCCAGTGACTGCAAAATCAGTTTTTCAGAAGTTGTGCCCTTGCTGGTCTTGCTATATGGGGTCAGATCAAGTGCTAGCAAAGGGCTATACTATTCTCTATCCACTGTATGACAAAACTAGATAATTCAGGCTCTGAATTGTAAAGCTGTGGTTATCTCAAAAACTGTCCGTAGAGACTACATTCATTCCTCCATAATATTGTCATATTTTCCAGTTTTATCTTTCCCCAAATCTCCTAAATATAGGAGCATCTTTTCTTTCAGTCAGTTTGAAAGGCTGATTTATTATCTACTACTCTTGTTGAGATTTTTATTTTAATTACCATAAGAATTTCACTCTTATGGTTGATATTGTGAAGTATTATAATACATTAATAGATATTTAAAGTTAATAGCTACCTTTTAGTCATTGAACTAGGATTGACAGCTGTTATTCTAACTTATTTATTTAGAATACATAACAAACATAAAGGTAGTTCACTGAAAAAAACCCAAGCCAACACCCCCCCAATAAAAAAAGCCCTATATCTTATTACTATTTTCAGTATATATCTTCAACTTTCAGTTAGTATCTCTCTTTTGCTTTTCTCTGATTAGTAATTTAGCATTTTTTTCTTAAGGTCTTTAAACATCTATAACAAGACACCTTCTTTTGGATAAGTAAAAGAGATGAACCTCTCTCTGTGTCCCCTCACTACATTGTTTTTAGCCACTTCTGTGTATTTTTCTCAAAGCCCTTTATAAATACAGTCATCCCCTGACCTTCACAGGGCTGTGGATCTCCTTCCCCTTACATGAAGCCCTGTGACAGTAATGAGCTAATGAATATGCATTTAAGTCCCGCCCATCACCCCACAGCATCAGCTCTGGAGTGGCTGTGGGGCATTCCCTGAAGCTCCTGGCACCGTGTGACTGGTCAGGGGAGTGAAGTGGGTCTCCTCTGTCCCATCCCCCCCAAGGAGTCCCTAGGAATTGGGAGGGAGGGGTTCCTGTGGCCACGCTGCTGCTGTGGGAGATCCTGGGCTTCTGTTGATGCCATTGCAGCAATTGGAGCAAGCTGAGGAGCCATCACAGGGCTGTGCTTCTGACTCCTCCCTGTGGTGTTCCCTCCCTGGCAGTGGTGCCCGTGGCACTGCAGCAAGAAACGCAGCAGAGAGGGCCCTGGCCCCACTCTGGGTGTGGCCCCAGCCGTGCTCTGAGGGGCAGAGAAGGGGCAGCAGGGCTACTGACAGCTGGGGCCAGAGCTCTGAGCAGTAGTGCAAGGGACAGGGATCAAGACTTCCAGTCATGGCTGGTAAGGGCAGCGAGGCAGTTGCTGCAAATGAGACTGCTGCAGGACCAGAGTGAGCAGCACCAAGACTGCAACTTTGGCACCTGCAGAAAACTTCCACTCCACTGCACTTGTTCTCATCTGGGGGAGGTTGGCCCAGCACTGCCGGACATAGTTCCTTCCCTGCCAGGCTAGGGTGGCCCTGCCTCTGCCGGAATGTTGACGTACCGAGCTGTGTTTGAACATAACTGCAGCCCATCGCCATGGCAACAGCGCTGCCAGAACTGGGACTGGTGCCAATGCTGTGAGTGGAGCACTTTAGCAGTGCTCCGTCAAAAGACAATGCCTCGACACACCGCCAGCTCACTAGCATTACCATGGCATTGGGCACTTATCTAGCCAGCCCTACCAGCCTTGGTGAGGGTGCTGGGATCTGGCTAACTGTGAGTAAATGCTGCAGCACTGCGGCCCTGCCAAGTCTGGTGGCTCGCCAGCATTGCCAGGGCAAGAGGCACTGGCCCAAGCATGGCCCCGCCAAGCCTGGCCTGTACGGACAGAGTGAAAGCTGCCGCAGCCATTTACATGGTGCAGTGCACTAATGGAGAGTAGTGGGAGATGGGACATGCATGGCATGGAATGGATCAATCCACCACTACTGCACAGGATTCACCCTCTCCACCCCTCCCCCCGAGAGCAGTGGCCAACACCAGTGCCAAAATTCACTCCCTGCTAAATCCAGGCCAGGCCAAGCCAAGCTGAGTAGATCTTTCATATCAGGCAGATTTGCCTGGTCTTGCTTGTGAGCTTTTTTCTTTCAGGATGGACCTGGGATGGGCAGCGGCAGTGGTGGTGGTGGCTCCCGCGTGCCCGTGCCAGGCAGAGGGACACCCACCACAGCCCTGTGGCAAGCACTGCTCTGAGCACTCTAGCAGAGCATGGCAGCAAGTGCAGAGCCCTGTGCGAGCTGCTGCACCCACCAAGTTTAAACACATCTCGCATTTTTCACCAATTCCCCTATCGGCTGCCATCTCAGGCAGCCATGGAGAAGCAGGCCGGAGTGGGCCAGGCCTGGATAGCCCCAGCATCCTCACAGGTGGGGTGGGCCAGGGTGGGCTGAGTTCAGGAAGCGCTGGGCAGCCTCCTGGGTGGAGCAAGTGGGGTCAGGGCAGCCTGGGCAGCCTGCGAGGCAGGTCAAGAAAGGAAAGAAGTGCTCCTGACCTGTCACACGGTGCAAGGGTGTGCTGAGAAGGCCCTCCCAGCGCTCAGGGGCTGAGGGGGATGAGGCAATGGGCTGGGCTTAATTACATATTCATGAGCTTATTTTCATAGTGCAGCTTTGCAGCTTGCACTGCGAGTGCCCAGATGGGTATTATAATGGAAAAAATCTCCACGATGGATTTAAACCACTAAGCGCAAAGCCACGTAGTGGCAGGGGTCCACCGTAGTGGATATTATTGTAGTTTAAAATCAATCTGTTACCTGGGGCAAAGTATTCAGTCTTCCTTGCCACTCTTCTACTCACATTGCCTAGAATTTCATTAAGTGTTCTCATGACATTATGGTGATTTGAGAAGTGTATCCACATCCTTTACCTGTCTAGGCAGCTGGGTGGAAAACAGAAGAATCATATCATAAGGAATTCAGTCATGTATGGTGCTTGAATGGATTTGGAGTCAAAATTTGACTCTGCTTATGAATGTTGCTGTAATATAAATAATGTTTAGTAAGTCTTACCAAGCTTGAAATTTCATAACCTTGGAAAAATAAGAAGTTTTTATCTGGCAATTTTCCACTTGATGAACATTTTCTGTGTTTCTTAAGAGCCTTTTTAATAGATAAAAAAAAAAAAAAAAGAATAAAGAAAAAAGAAAAATATTCCCAGGCTTTATTTCTTTAAACAGGCATTTTACATTTGTTTCCCATCCCAGACAAATACAATGACCCTACGCACATACTTGATTAGTAATTTACAGGATCCGAAAAGTCTATGTTGATTTTCCAGGAAGTTGTGGGACCTGGTGCATGCACAGAATGCGCAGAACCTACTGTGAACCCAGTCTGCTCATGAATATGTAAATTGGTCCCACCCAGGAGCCACCGCAGTGCGGCCAGGATGTGTTTAGTGTAAATGTATGGTTTTGCACAGCTGGAATTGTCCTCTGCTGGGTTACAAGATGGGGCAATGAGGCTGCCATTGTGTGTGTCTGTACATGAGAGTGGGAGGCACCTTCCTCCATCCTCTGGGGGCTAGCGGGCTGCTGCCCAGCCGTGTCGCACTGAGCCCGGGTGGGCAGGCACCCGTGCCACACCAGGCCTGGGCAGGCGGGAAGGAGAACTGCCACCATCATCCTGGAGCTGGGGAAGCTGCTGGGGCAATTACGNAAGAACAGGAAACCTTCTAACAGAAACTTGAGAGCTTTGCTCCAGCCTGTCCGCGTCTGCTGCTGTCCCGCTTCCTTCTGTCTCCCATTGGCCACTCGGGCATCGTTGTGCCATGTCATTGGCTGTGGCAGCTGCTGCTCCAGGACGGGATGGGACAGAGCAACAGATCTGCTGTAACACAACCTCCTGGCTCTCCTGTTGGCTCCTGGCTCCACGCCGCACTGCAGCTACCCCACGGGCTGACTACAGAACTACCCGTTGGATGTTACTGGGGGCTGCCATAGCCCTGATCTGAAACAGTTTTTGGGACTGC
>WEKX01006358.1:0-15249 GCA_013390025.1 Pitta sordida | reverse complement strand
TCCTGCAGTCACTCCCCATAGAGCTTGTTCTCCAATCATTTCTCCATCCTTGTTGCCCTTCTCTGGACCCTCTCAAGCAGCTCAACATCCTTCTTAAACTGGGGAGCCCAAAACTGGACACAGTACTCAAGATGTGGTCTGACCAGTGCCGAGTATAGGGGAAAAATAACTTCCCTGGTCCTACTGGCCACACTGTTCTTGATACAGGCCAGGATGCCATTGGCCCTATTAGCCACCTGGGAACACTCTTGACTGATACAAAGTTTTCTGTCAACCATTACTCCCAAATCCCTCTCCATTTCACCACTCTCCAGCCACTCGTCTCCCAGCCAATAGCGATGCGTGGGATTTCTTTAGAACATTGTCCAAATGATTCTTAAACTCTGTCAGGCTGCTCGAATTCTTGGATCATTGTATCCAACTCCCTGCTTTTGTTTAGTTTTGTTTCCTTTGGTTTTTTGTTTGGGTTATTTGCTTTCTTTGTTCCTCACTGGATAACATTGAAAGGTCCCTCCAAGACTTTTGCAACATTGAAAGAGCATTTTCCTTCGTTTTTTGCTGTGCATTATTTCTAAGATACCTGACAGTATCCATCCAAATAACGTCACATTTTCTCAGCTCAAGTTCCCTGCAAATTATATATATATATATGCATGTGTTAGCGTTTTTATAAATGTATCTGAGCAAATTGCTGACATAGTATTAGGTAATTTTCCTTTCTGCACAAGCTAAATCAAGTTAGCAAATTTTAGGTTAATTAAAACTGCATAAAATGCTTCACCCACTGAAGAATACTTAAATTGATACCTCCTCCAAGCTAATTGCAAGAAAAGAAAAATATCATATTACTGCATTGGCACTCTGTTGTGGACACCTTACTGCAGATTTCAATATTTCTCCTTAGAGAAAATGCTTACATTCAGTTTGTGACAAAACTACTTTTCATCTTAACAGCATTTTTCGCGACATTAGATTTTTAAGTTATCAAGTTTTTCTTTTTTCCCCCATAATTAGACTATGACCCAAAAATACTCAAGAAGAGAAGTGTTTTTTCTTATACTGTAGTTACATGGATATTTATTCAAGTTCTGTATGGAAGCCTATGATGTCTGTTCCTGTGCTGTCTCCATGGCATTGGGGGCCAAATGATTTAAGTTGATCATACAGAAACTAATTTAGGATACAAAAATATTCTCCCTTTCCTATGCTATTTTAAATTTTAATATACATTTGTTTTCTGAGCTGATTGTCCCCATTGATACCTGTATGGGCAAAAGGAAGGAGTGGATGTAGGAGCTTTAGAAGGCATGTTGCTGCTGAAGGACATAGAAAAGATCATGTGAAGTTATTATCAAGAAGTTATCAAGAAAAATATTTGCAATCATGCTCAGTCCAGCTGAGAAGCCCCAGATCAGGTAGCTGAGCAAGGGAACTGACCTCAGGGCTACTCTTCTGAATTCCTTCCAATTCGGGTTATTCTATAATTCTTTGAGCCAGGGATGAACTGGAGTTGAGACAAGTCGGTCCAACTCTCAAGGACCATTTTAGCACTAATTTAAGTGTCAAACCCTGAAGCAACATCTAGGAAGCAACTTCTCAGCTAGACTGATGGAGGGATGTTTTGTGGAGAGATGTTTTGTGACAATAGGATAATCCTAGCTTTGACTCTCTCCTTGCACACACCAACTCAAACTAATTTTTAATCCAGTAATATTTTTAAATATTTTATTTTCCTTACGAGTCAACTGTGGTTGTGAACCTGTCCATGTGTTTATTTGCTCCTTGTTGTCTAGTCAGCACTCCGAAAAATGCACATCTATTTTCCAGTAACCTTTAGAAATGGTGCATCTTGCAACATCATTAAACTGTGGAATAGACACCCTGGGTATTTTTCCCCCTCTGGATGTGAGTGATTTTCTGGCAGCAAGACACCTGAACTCATAATGTGTTTATTTTGTTATTATTTATTTGTACTATTTTAGTGTCCAGGAACCTTAATCATGGGCCAAACTTCTCTTGCAGTCAGCTGTTCAAATGCAGACTGAAAAATGAGCATTTTTGTAAAGGACTCTCATCTGAAATAGATGGATGGTTACCAATCACAGGAAAACAGGCTGTGCCTTTCACAGTATTCACAGGATTCATAGTATTCACAGTACAGATAAGGCTGGAAAGGATCTCAAAGATCATCTATTCCAACCTATAGTCCAACTAACCTAGCATCTACATCTAGATCATATCACTCATATTAATCCAGCCTCCCCTTGAACACCTCCAGGGTTGATAACTCAACCACCTGTATGGGCAGCCCATTCTAAATTTCTGCATGGTTGCCTGAGATCCCGGTACACCTTGTCTGTCCCGTCATCTGGTGACAGGCAGAGTTCAGGGAAAGACTGAAGGCAGTTGATGAGGTACCTTTGCAAATGCTTTTCTAGGCATGAGGGGTATCCTGAGGAGGAAGGAGGGCTGCCAGCAGGCAGTGCACAGTGAGTGAGCCGTGGAGGCTGTGCTTGCAGGCTCAGCAGAGAGGGGAGATGATGGCCCAGTGCTAAACAAGGGCTCAGGAATTACCAGGGCTGGGGTTAAATGCCAAATTTAAGCACTTGTATTAAGAGTAGGGATCAGATGCTTGCTCCCATTGATGCTCCAGTTAATATCATCACTGGAGCTGGAAGCCCTTCCAAAACAGGCACATACAAGTGGTTCTTTGAGCCACTCTCAAGAGTCCCCAAGCTGTGAGACATAAAAACAAGCCAAAACACCTTGCCCTTGCAATACAGTGAGCCCTCTTCCACTTTGCGCCTCCCAGATAGCGGCTTCACATCTTTGTGGAGTGATTTTTCAGCGATTAAGGAGGCCCATTTTGCAACTGCGCCTGTGCGACCTGACATGCATGAACATTCAAATTAGACAGTCATGAATATTCAAATCAATCCCCTCCACTCCGATCGAGAAGACTACAGTGGGTTCACCTGCTGGCATACCTGCGCTGCGCTGGCCCTCCCCATCCCACTCCACTCTGAGTGAGAAGGCTACAGCAGGTCCCCCAACCGGCGTGCCTGCCCCACTCTGCTCAGAGCAAAGAGGCTGCGTGCAGTTATGGAAGATTTACACACTCTCAGGTTAGATGTGGTGTCCAAAACTTTCTCAAATGACTTTCCGAGACATACTCATCTACCCCGAGTATGGAGAGACCAGGTCTACACACATGGAGAGACACTGGGACAGCAGCGTGGGTGGCTTCCCTGCACCAGTGTTCCTGGCTGAGTGGAAAAGGGTTTTTTTCCCAGTGTGGGGTGGCTGTGGGCACTGACAAACACTGGCACAAACACTGATACACAGCAAGGCAGTGCCCAAACAGCGCCGGAGTGCCGGGGGGGCCATGTGAGCATGTGGGGCAAATTTGCATATTAATGAGCTGCCATTCTATGCGGATGGAGGGCTATGTGGGAGATGANATTAGACAGTCATGAATATTCAAATCAATCCCCTCCACTCCGATCGAGAAGACTACAGTGGGTTCACCTGCTGGCATACCTGCGCTGCGCTGGCCCTCCCCATCCCACTCCACTCTGAGTGAGAAGGCTACAGCAGGTCCCCCAACCGGNCTGACTGTATCTTGAGGCTGTTACTGGGGTTTGTCTTATGCTAGATAACCTGGTGGTATACGTAAGGCCTGAGAGGAAGGCCAGTACAAGCTGTACCTATTATGCTCATGGCTGGCAGTAATTTAATTAGTATAGACTTGTCTGCAGGGTGTGAGCTCAAGCCCAGTTTTTGTTAAGTAATTCAGGAAATAAATTATCTCCTCTGAAATGCATGGTGTCCTTAATGTTCTCTTTATAACGCCAGTTAATACTGCAAAATTTAAGAGAAGGAGACAGGCCCCAGCTGCAAAACACAGATTGAATTTGAACTTTGCCAGGGCTGCTTGAAATTGGAAGATATTGCTCCAGTCTATACTGACTGAGAGCTATACCTTTAAAAAGGAAGTAAAAAAAATGTTTATCTCTGCAGATTAATAATAGTGCTGAAACAGAAGACATTAAAAGGGGGAGGTTTTTTGTTGTTTCTCTCATTTAGTACACTGAGTCAGTAAACCAACTGCAAGCAAACACATGGGGAAATAAATCTTGCTCTGTAGACAAAAGAGATCATGTCTATAGCTTACACTAAGTGATGAAATTAAACAAATCCTGCATTTCACTGGAAGCAGGAAACTGTCCTGGAGAGACCAATACAAATTAAGTCAACTTCAGTCACTATTTCTACAGAGCTGCGAAAACAGTTCAGATAATTCTTTTGATCTGAGCAATTACAGACCTGTCAGCCTGACCTCAGTCCCATGCAAAGTCATGGAACGGATAGTCTTGTGTGCTATTATGCAGCAACTGCAAAACGTCCATGACATTAGAACTAGTCAGCATTGATTTAGGAGAGGCAGGTCTTGCCTGACCAACCTGATTTCCTTTTATGATCCGGTGGCTTGACTGATTGGTGATAAAAAGGCTATAGATGTTGTGTATTTAGACCTTAGCAAAGCCTTTGACATGGTTTCCCATAATAAGCTTCAGGAGAAACTCTCAGAGCATGGACTGGNCAGAGAAGGGCGACCAGGATGGTGAAAGGACTGGAGGACAAGCCCTATGGGGAGCGGCTATGGAAGTTGGGGTTGTTCAGCCTGGAGAAGAGGAGACTCAGAGGTTACCTGATTGCTGTTTACAACTACCTGAAGGGAGGTTGCAGTCAGGTGGGTGTGAATCTTTTCTCTCAGGCTGACGACACCAGAATGAGAGAACATAGCCTCAAACTATGTCAGAGGCGGTTTAGGCTGGATGTTAGGAAGAGGTTTTCCACAGAGAGAGTGATCGCTCATTGGAATGGACTGCCCAGGGAGGTGGTAGAGTCGCTGTCCCTGGAGGTGTTTAAGAGAAGACTCGATGAGGAGCTTAGTGACATGGTCTACCTGTGGGGGTGTTGGGCTGGATAGTCCTGTGGGTCCCTTCCTGCTCAGAGGGCCTGTGAGCCTGTGAGGGAACTAGGTTTATGTCCACAGCCCTGGGGTGTGGGTTTGGTCTTTGTATGTGCGTTAGCTGGGGAGTTGGACTAGATGATCCATGTGTGTCCCTTCCAACTCATAGTATTCTGTGATTCTGATTCTGTGATAAAACTGTTCTCTTAAATTTAATGTTAATACTCTAATTCCAATGCCACGTGTTGACATGCTGACTATAGGACATGTATTGTAAATGCTCAGATCTGTTGATCTTGAAGAGCTGAAAAAAAGCTTCAGGCTTTTTCAGTGTCAGCAGGAGCAGCCTGTTTCTATATCCTTTGTCCTAATTCGTAAGGCAGGATTTGAGCAAAGGGCAAAATGGTGCTCTAATGCAGCATTATTGAAAATAATTCAATTTTAGATTGGATATTAGGAAAAATTTCTTCACATAAAGGATGTTCTAGAATTGGAACAAGCTGCCAAGGGATGTGGTAGGATCACTATCCCTGGACCTATTTATAAGATGTGTAGATGTGGTGCTTGGATACATGGTTTAGTGGTGACCCTGGCAGTGCTGGGTTACTGGTTAGACTCAATGATCATAAAGATCTTTTACAACCTAAATGAATCTGTGGTGTGATAATTATACATAATTCACGGTAGTTGTGCTGGTGGATACTGTAGTGCCTGGGTTGGTACATGACAAGCTTATTTGAGGAGCTGATCCCAGAACCCACTCAGATGCAACAGAGAAGTGGAGAGCTGGAGTAGCAAGGGAGATAAGTGAGACACATGGGCTGTTCCACAAAACCAGCTGCAACAGCTTCATTTCTGATGGAAGTGATATAAAGGGAAGACAGCACAATAATAACAGGTAGGATCTGTGGGGTCTTTCTGTGAGGTGAAATCCCAGGGGGCAATTGGTTTTGAAGTGGAGACAAGCACAGATGGAGAGTAAAAGACTCAGTTCCTCAGTTACTCATTTTGCTTTAATTGTGGCAGCGTGCGGGATGGTCCTGCATGTCCCTTCTTCTCTTCCTTAATGCTCGTGCACTGCCTAAAAATCCCAGACCATAATATGTTTTAATATGAGTTAAGGGCTTATCTAAGTCTTTCTCATAGTGTAAGAGAATCCAGTCATCAGCATGGAATAATATACAGAAAGTATGTCTGTAAAGGGTTTGCCTCCAGAGACAGCTATCTGGAAAAGCCATCAGATTTCAGTTTTTATTGTGGAATGGCATTTGTTCACCTCCCTCTTAAGACTTAGTCATCCCTTCTTTCATGGAAAAGAGATTTAAGACCAGCAGCCTACTGATGGAGTCACATACAAAGGTTTCTGTTGCTTCTCAGATCTTCCTTAGGGAGCGCAGAACCTAAATCTTAATAGCTCTGCCTTTCTCAGCCTGTCTTTCAGCAAGGTACACTGGAAGAGGAGACCATATAGTGGATCCTGGAGGACAAGCACAGCTGTTCCTCCAATATGAACAGTGTCAGATTTCTTTCCTGAGCACTGTCCCTGCATTAGATCATTTAAGGAATGAAGCTGGATGAAACACAAACCTGAAAAAATCCGCCTCCCACAATGTTTTTAACGATACCACATCCCAAGACACACACACCTTTACACACTATCTGGATTTTGTAATATAATGAACAACTGAAATATTTTTGTTTCCGTACAGCAATTTGGAAATACTTTGGTGTAAACATTTTGCTTAAAGCTCTGTGTTTTGCATTCATTTTCCAAAGTGAGTTTGTGTAGTACTGATTTAGAATCAAGTTTTCATGCATCAGTTTTTGCTTCAACATGTACAGAGCATTAATCAGAGCGTTTGCCTTGCATAAAAAAATACACTGTGATTATTTTCTTGTGTGTCAGAGTTTTAATGGGACAATATTGGCGTGTAGATTTGAGACAGAGATTCTCATCTGTATAATTCATCAAATGATCACTGAAAAAGGTGATTTTGTAAATCAGGTACTTTGTTCTGGATTCCTTTAAAAATGAAAGCAAAGAAGACTGATGGTATGAGATTCATGGGGTAAACATTACACACAGTTATGCTGCTGTAGTTCTTTGATGTTGTTTTCTTAAATACAAATAAATGCTGTCGGTTTTGTCCATTCTAATACTTGAAAAAAAATACTCCTTGCTCTGAGTTATACTCAAAAGTCTGGAGCAGGGATACAATGACACATATTTATATAGAAGCAAAACAGAATTACTCTGCACGGTAGCAAAAAGGAGTGCTTTATAAAGGACATTTATGATGTATTTCTGCCATTTTATGTCTCTTTGTACCATCACTTACTGTAGCCTAGGCTACAGGAGGCAAGACACCCTGAAGGACAGTACTGGTGTGTGCAGTCAGCTGGTGGGTACTGTCAGGTACTTCCAAGGAATTCAGTGGTCATTGCACAAAATTGTTTATTCTATGCCCATCTCAGAGAAGATTTTATCACAAGAACTTCCCATTCATGGGCGTAGCAATTGTAAACCAGTTTGGGTGTGGTACCTGTAAACCAGTTTGGGTGTGGTATCCCGGGGAATTATATCTTGGAGACCAACGAAACGGAATTATTAGAGCCAATTTAGGAAAAGGATTGCTGGGCTTTCATTTCAGGACTTATAGTTTAATAAGGTTGTTGTGGTTTAAATTATGGAAAGTTTATGAGAATAATTAAAAATTGTCTTGGATAGGGAGAATACCAAAAGTTACTGGAAGAAACAGTTGGGATGAGATAGATTTTAGGGATTACACTGGTTGCTGATAGATGCTTGAGTAAGACTTTGCATTTAGGTCACTTTCACAGCCAGTCTGTTGCTGTGTGGGTTAACCCGCATCATACTTGGAGTTTTTTGGGCTGAGGTTGGGGCCGGGCTGTGGACAGAATAACTCCCTGTCGGTTCTAAGTTGCAATGAAAGCAGACCAGGGGAGGCAGGTGTCTCTACGGGACCCTTTTGTTGTCGTTTTGCTCCATCTATCGGTGAGAAAATGTCTTAGCTTCTCGCTGCATTTTGCAAGTGTATTCTATAAAAATCGCTTGTCTGCTGCCACGTCTGCGAAACCATGCCACAAATAGCTCCTTGTCCTCACTTTTTTAAACCATTTTCTTCTTTTCTGTAGTGACATTTCTCCTTAAGCATAAATACTGCTTTGATCCTTGGCTTGTAATACCTTGGTATTAAACGATGACGGGGAAAATCCTGTCTGGCCATTTTCTATCTTGTATCAGCTGCTTGTTTTCAAATCTTTACAGAGGGTTTGGATGGGGTGGAGGGGTTGCTTGTTGTTTCTTAAATACAATCACACCAGAACACCCCTATGCTGAAAACTGTAGATTAATGAAATTGCTGTCTTAAGAAGAGGCAGCCAAGATAAAATTTCAGCTCAGTTATACTATATCCATTTCTCACACCCATCCTCACACTGTTTGCTCAGGTCCTGATCCAAAAAATACATGAACACATACTTCGTTCTGAACACTGGAGAAATCATTTCTTGTCTATAAAGGAATCTGGCAGTAACAAACACCTCTGCATCTCAGGCAACATATTAAGATCTGTTGTGTCTGGAAATAAATTTCTCAGCTGTGAAGACAGATTTAAAAATTTGCTCAATACACAAAAATAAATCCCTCTCTAAGTGGTATGGCTATTGAGAGAATACTTTCCCTAAGAGAAACAGCTGTTGCGAGAAGATGGGTAAGAATGGTAAGGTATTTCCAATGAATGTGTTGTTCATCAAAGTGTAAGTTTTTAAGGACCTTCCACTACCAACCAGGTCAATGTAGAGCAACAAAATCATGATTCATTTGTTTTAAAACACTTCAATCACTGCCATGTTTCCCCATACACTTTGATTAATACTTTTATTCCCCTCCAAAAAAAAGAAAAGAGAAGGTCAAACCACAAACCTGCTCCATTCATTACTTATATTAAACAGTCTTTTTGCAGAGGTAAATTGTTCACTTTGAAACAACATGAATCAAGGTTAAATAAGAGTGGATGCTCCAAGGGATCCAGCTGGTCAAGCTTTGTGTTAGAGGTCTCTTTTACTGGAGGATAGAGCAAACGTTGTAGCACTGGTAGCAGTGACTTAAGCAGAAGATCTTGTTCTGCTTGTGGTCATGGATCCCTTGGAGCTGAGTTTGGTATCATGTATTTTTTGGGTAGAAGTTAACGAGTTAAAGCTCATTGCATTTGCCCATTTCCTACAAGGCTCCTACTACACATGGAAGGACCTGAGGCTTTCAGCCACTATAAGAGCGTTTGATAAACTGGCATTGCTTCCTGTCTTGCAGGGGCCTCCAGGACCCCCAGGCATTGCTGGACACCCTGGACCACCTGGAGCACCAGTAAGAAAGCTTAAGTTTTGGGTTTGTTTGTTTTTCATATCAAGGAGAAGAAGAAACAGCTGGGGATAATTTTAGGTCATGGATTGCAGAAGGAACAGAGTTAGGGCCTCTGGCAATGTGTGTTTTCCCTTATGTTTTCTCACTGCAAAACCACAGCTGTTCCTAGAGGTCTTCTCTGTGCTGAGCCCTGGAATCACGTCAGTGCTCCCTGGAGATAAGTCAATGTCTACAGGACTCCCCATATCAGAGACCTGACTGCAATTGAAGGGAAAACTACACTTCAACTGAAAGCAGCAATCTCCAGTGAGGTTCCTGCAAAAGACAGAAGTATTGACTTGTTTTGTCTTCTGATTTCATTTTACAGGGACTGCCAGGAGAGATTGGAGTTTCTGGTAAAACTGGACCCCCAGGACCAGCTGTAAGTGTTGAGGAATGGTTTTTCTAACCTCCAAGTTCTCCATTACTTCAGATTATTCAGTTCTCAAGACTGCTTTGTTTCCCACATCTTGTCTGCACTTAAGGTTTTAATATGGACTTCAACACTGTCACCTTTGTTGCATACATTACTCTCTGATGAATTTTGTGAATAAGAATTTTACCAGGTGCAGACCCACTATTCCTACACAATGGGACCACTGTATTTTTCTATGATACTTTTTGAAAGTCCTTTTGCATTTGACACAATACTGTTTTTTCAAATCTGGAATTTCTTGATCAGGCCAAATAACTAGTATTGAAAATCCCCAATTTAACATTTCTCTTGGGTCTTAAGTGTATAAAGGTGGATTATTGAATACTTGGTATAGAATAGCCACCTATAATCACGAGTGTTTGAGGATTGACTGAAACTTGGAAAGAGCATAAAGTTTTTCTCACCATTTAAAATGCATTACAGGAAGTAATTTCAATTCTTATCTTGCTGAACCCTACTGTCACTATATGTTGTATAATTTAATTTTAGGAGACTATGTACTGTATAAGAAATTAATGATATTTTAAAGGAAAAATAGGCATAAAAACTCTTTATGGCTGCAGATTATAGAGACTCATAGAGAGTAAGTTAAAATGTAAGTATTATAACCAAAAATTTATTTAATGATTCAGAGTGCATTAAAGCTCTGTACTGGTGTCTCTTTGTAACAATGCTGACATCCAGTGGTCATTCGCTAAAATTGGGATACTGGTGAAAGGGCTGAGTAAATATATGCAAGTGACAATTTTTGTGTGTTTTGAGTCAAAGTAAGAAAAAAGTAAAAACAAAATATATGGGATGGTTCTTCTTTTCCTAAACATAGTGAGTGGCAAGAGAAACGAACTGAAAATACTTACCCTGAGTTTACTCGTAACAATTTAAAGGACCAGCACTTATAGTTTGTGATTTCCTCTTGTTTAGGGGTTGCCTGGCAAAGATGGACTCAGTGGGCTTCCTGGACTTCCAGGTCAAAAGGCAAGTGACACCACATACACTGGGCTTAAGATACTCACCCGGGCAGATCATTGGGGTGAGTTGCCAAGGGTAAGCAGGAAGGTGGACACATCTCCAGAGCCTAACACCACCTCACCCATCCCACATTGCTGAGCCACCAGTGAAGCTCCAAGACCAAGTTAGCTGGTGGGATTGCACTGTACTGAGTTGTGATGAAGATGGAGTTGGTTATAAATACAGCTGGGAATAGAGATCCTCTTCTAGTCTTCAACTACTGCATCCTATTTGGCAAACACAGCTGAGCATTGCAAACAGGGAATCTTCTACTGTCGTTTAGGAAATCCAGTCACTCTGGAAAGTTAAGACACATATCCAAGGCACGAAGAAGAAGAACAAAGAACTGTGGCAGGCTCCAAAGATGTTCCTTTCTTTCTTTCCTGAAGGGCTGGAGAGATGTCATCCTCCTAAGGCTTCTCTAGGTCTTTGTAGCAGAAAGATGATTCTTTATAATCACAGAATCACAGAATCACAGAATATTANTTGAGTTTCCTATCAATCAGTACACCCAAGTCTCTCTCCACTTCACTAGTCTCGAGCCACTCCTCCCCCAGCCGATAGCGGTGCATAGGGTTGTTGTGGCCAAAGTGAAGAACCCGGCACTTAGTCTTGTTAAACCTCATACTGTTGGAGCCTGCCCACCTCTCCAGCCTGTCGAGGTCCCTCTGGAGGGCCTTCCTACCCTCCGGCTGTTTAACATCTGCCCCCAGCTTGGTATCATCTGCAAACTTGCTGATGATGGATTCAATTCCCTCGTCCATGTCATCAATAAAGATGTTGAACAGTACTGGGCCCAACACTGACCCCTGTGGGACTCCACTGGTGACTGGCCGCCAGTCCGATGTTGCACCATTCACCACCACCCTCTGAGCTCGCCCTTCTAACCAGTTTGTAATCCAGCATAAGATGCTCCTTTCCAGCCCAAGTTTCACAAGTTTCTCCTGAAATAATTTCCTACTTATACCCCATTTGAAAGCTTCTCCAAATGTCAGATTGGGATGAGTTGTCTCCTCTGTTGTCTCTGCAGTGGGAGAATGGAGATATGAGATTTGGAGAATGGAGATTCAGAGATAGGAGACACTCTGACTATGGTCACTCTGGTTGACGGGTCAGTCTGATTGACTGGTTTGCCTATGCAAATAAGTGTCAAAGAAATGTGCCGTATTTTGATGACAAATGCCTAACTAGGCTTTGGAGATGATGATGTTTTAATGGATTTAATACAACAGGTCTTAACCATGCCTTTGGTGGCATTGGCAGTGGTCTTCTTGCTTCTGATACTTAAGCCCAGGTCTAGCAGAATTCCCAGTGATCTTTTATTGATGCATGAAGGTGAGGAATTTTGAGCTCATACCATACATCAGATGCTAAATAAACTTCGTTTTTTAGCCACAGCCCCATATAGTACCTAGTGGACGTCCCAGCTACATTTTCAACCAACTGTCCATGCTGACATCCCCCACACTGGAAAATCAGTTTCCAAGTATTTGCATAATGGACTCAGTGACAAAGGTCCCAGTCCCAAACTTGTTTTTTAAAAACATTTTCTAACCATGTATCATTTGAAGTGATATTGTGAAGAAACTGAATGGAAATGGTGTTTTTCAGATAATTCACTTAGGATATCTTTAAAGTCTGTAATAATATCCATATTTAATAACTTTGCATTAGTCCAGAAATTTTCCTTTAGGGTAACAGGTGCTGTAGATGCGGTTGCAAACAGCACTAGGTTAGAGTGGAAAAAAATTCCAGGAAACATATTCTCACATGTCTCTATTTACACTCTCAGGCTGATACTGAGGAGCTGAGTTAAAATATTCCTCACTGTTGCCTGCAAACATGCTGCACTACCAAAGGTGTTTGTGTATTGACTTCCTGTGTTCCCTGCAGGGAGAACAAGGGGAAAAGGGTGATGAAGGTTTTCCTGGAAAAGCTGGTCCTAAGGTAAGGGATTTTATTTTACAGCATGCTGTAGTCACTGAGCCAATCACGGTGAGATTTTAGAAGGTCTTATACGGCAGTCAGGAAAATAAGATTCATCTGAAGCTGGAGACATAAGCAGATGAGGCTCATTGACTTTCAGAGTCCATGGTGTTCCAAAATACCAAACCTTGTTTGATGCTTCTCTATCAAGATTAAGTGTGTAGGGAGATCTGACCTGGACCTTGTGTTGGTTCCCTGTGTTCTGGACTCCCAAGCAACTTCAATGACTTATGGGACACAGGTAGAACAACATGGGCCAGGACAGTAGGGAACACGTTTTAGTAATGAAAAACTGTCCTTACCAAAAGGTCTGGTCCTTAATGTGTTAAAGTTTTGCTTTTGTTTCTTCAGGGTGAACCAGGGAGCCGAGGCCAACCTGGTGAGCAGGTGAGGAGAAAAAATAGTCTTAAGAGCAACACCTACCTGTAAAAGGAATATAGAGTGTCCACATACAATAACAAAGCCATTTGCCAGTGACAAGATCTGTGCATGTCATTTGCCTCTGCGATTGAAGATGCAAGAGATGGGTGGGTGAGACTCCTGATTGAACAGAGTAATGCAAAAATTCCAGAGCAAAAATGTGCAAAATTTAAGTTTTATTTATTCCTGATATATAGGGAAGGGAAAGAAAGGAAGATAGAGTGCTCATTTTCCTTGACATCTCATGTTAACAAAGGATGCTAGTTCTGGGAGATGAGGACCTTATTTGTAATTACTTGGTGTAAGAGATGATGGTGTTGTTTCTGAGTTGTAAATACTTGCTAGGAGATGGTCTTCCATGACCATTTTCCCCATTGGTCACAGGATTGCAGTCAGACTCCCTGATGCTATCTACC
Source organism: Pitta sordida (assembly GCA_013390025.1). Taxonomy (NCBI): domain Eukaryota; kingdom Metazoa; phylum Chordata; class Aves; order Passeriformes; family Pittidae; genus Pitta; species Pitta sordida. Next base: position 1,585 of record WEKX01006358.1, on the reverse strand, counting down.
CCTTTATTGTGAGTGGGTGAGGGAACTGGACTTGTGGGCTGACAGAAGTAGTTGGGGTGCAATATAACACACCTGTAATCCAGGAGGAGTTACTTAGAGACTTCCTGAGTGTATTGGATCCTCACAAGTCCGTGGGACCAGATGGGATCCATCCAAGAGTGATGAAAGAACTAGCAGATGAACTCGCTAAGCCACTCTCCATAATTTACCAACAGTCCTGGCTTACTGGTGATGTAACACAAGACTGGAAATTGGCTAATGTGACACCCATTCACAAGAAGGGCAGGGAAGATGATCAGAGCAATTACAGACCTGTCAGCCTGACCTCGGTCCCGGGTAAAGTCATGGAACGGATAGTCTGGTGTGCTATTACACAGCAACTGCAAAATGACCATGACATTAGAACTAGTCAGCATGGATTTAGGAGAGGCAGGTCTTGCCTGACCAACCTGATCTCCTTTTATGATCTGGTGACTCGCCTGGTTGATGAANGCTGTACACGGCCCAGGTCGGACCACATCTTGAGTACTGTGTGCAGTTCTGGGCTCCCCAGTTTTAGAAGGATGTTGAACTGCTTGAGAGGGTCCAGCGAAGGGCGACAGGGATGGTGAAAGGACTGCAGAATAAGCGCTATGGGGAGCGGCTGCAGGAGTTGGGGTTGCTTAGCCCGGAGAAGAGGAGGCTCAGAGGTGACCTCATTGCTGTTTACAACTACCTGAAGGGAGGTTGCAGTCAGGTGAGTGTGAATCTCTTCTCTCAGGCTGACGACACCAGAATGAGAGAACATAGCCTCAAACTACGCCAGGGGACGTTTAGGCTGGATGTTAGGAAGAGGTTTTTCATAGAGAGAGTGATCTCTCATTGGAATGGACTGCCCAGGGAGGTGGTAGAGTCGCCGTCCCTGGAGGTGTTTAAGAGAAGACTCGATGAGGAGCTCAGTGACATGGTCTAGATTGTGGGTGGCTTGGATTGATTGAGCGTGGTGCCCATGGTTCCATGCTTCTGGGTCTTGGAGTTGGACTAGATGATCCTTGTGGGTCCCTTCCAAGTCGGAATAAGCTGTGAACCTGCGAAACTGTGTTTGTTTAGCCTGGAGGAGTCTTGGGGGAAACCTGATTTCACTCTACAGCTGCCTGAAAGGAGTTTGTATCCTGGTGGGAGTCAGTCTCTTCTCCCAGTCAAGAAGTGACAGAGCAAAAGGAAATGGCCTCAAGTTGCACCCATGGAGGTTTCTTTGAGCTGTTAGGAAAAATTTCTCCACAGGAAGCATTGTCAGGCATTGGAACAGCCTGCCTAGGAAAGTGGTGGAGTCACTATCCCTGGAAGCATTCGAAAAATATATGGATATGGCACCTGAGGACCTGATTTTATGGTGAACATAGTGATAGTGCGAGGTTGATGATTGGACTTCATGATCTTAGATTTTTTTTCCAACCTTGAAAATTGTGTGCTTCTATTATTGAAGGAATAAGGGTCCAAGTCTTTGGTACAAATTGAGGTTTATTGGGTCAAGGCACTTATTAAGTGGATAGCAATTACATCACCCTCTGAGTAGGGACTGCTCTGCTTCTATTCCAAGATTCAT
>WEKX01006354.1:0-45573 GCA_013390025.1 Pitta sordida | reverse complement strand
GTCCCATAGACTTATGAGGGTCCAAGCCACTCAGCAAGTCTCTGACTACCTCCTCTTGGATTACAAGGGGGTTATACTGCACCCCAGCTCCTTCCATGCCACTGCTGATCCAGTTGTCTTGCGGGCAGTTTGTTATTCCTGGGTACTTCTCTAAAGAAGTCACGTTTGCCAGCTTTTAGCTTTCCTTTTGCCGTTCCTGTGTTGCAGTTGTTGTGGATTTATTCTCCACAGTAGTAGTCCAGTACTCCAGTGTAGTCCAAAAGGACCTAGGCCCCATCACCAGCACATCAGACACATTTGGTCTGCAAGTACCTGAGACAGACAGCACCACCCAAAAGGCCCAGGTAGGACAGATAATGTACTTCTTAAAGGAGCAATATCAAAACCACATAAAGCAGGGAAGCATCATCAACTGATTTGATTGAATATAATGTTGGTTTTGGCAGTCTACCTTGCAGAAGGTATCCTGGCATCTTTCTCTGAAAAATAGCTCAACTTTTCTTTTGTCTCTCTACATACAGGACTAGATCTCTCTAATTCAAACTTTTACCCCCATTGTGGTATGTAACAAACACTAACTTTCAGACACGTAGTTCACTCTACAACAATGCAAATGACCAAAAGACATGACAGCAAGCTTTGTCTTGCCTTTTTTTACCTCAGTGTTTTCATAGATCGTATTTCCCACTGGTTTAGACTGTACTATGAGTACTGAAAAACAAAGGAACATTGCAGTATAGATGAAAACTGGGCGTGCCAGGATTCCACCCTCTTAGTGATACAGTCTGCCGGATTGAAGGGATTATAATAACAAAATAGAGATACGTACTTGAAATATTTGCAAATACTCTTCTGTCTATGAAGAATTGTTCTGGAACTGTAGCTGTGAATTTTTTCATACCCTTTTCATAAGATTTTCTAAGCACAAAATCTCTGGGGAAAATAAAGGTTCTTTTTTGTATATAGGTGTGCAAGCTGTACTTACCATGACAACCAATGCTATTTTATCTACTCTTTATGCTGCCCTGGTAATTTTTTGTCTAGTGTCTCTCCTTCTATACTTAGGTCATAAGGTCTTTTCGACAAGGACTGTATTATGCCTGTCTTTAAAGAATCAAGTACAGTGGCATCTTGATGCATTATTTCATTTCTGCTGCAAATAATACATACTCTGGATTTTAGATCTTAGAGGAAAGAAGTTTTCAATCTTTTTAAAGAGCAAAATAATATTGTTATTCCTGTAAGGACAGAAGTATAATCAAAAGGGGGGGGGGTGATGGAAAGAAAAAAGAAAACCAAAAAGGTTGACAAAGTTTTCTGTAGAAGTCTAGAAATATTAAAGGAGAAATAGCTGCCTCATATTACCATTAATTATGTATCTGACTACCAGGAGGTGCTTTGTCATAACAGAAATCAAAGTAGACTCAGGATAAATGACTAAACCATGATGTTTTGTTAAGCTGGAATCATGAAAGCTGTTAAAAGGAACTGGAAATGGACATATTATCTACAGTTAGTAACAAAGCTGAACAAAGAATTTCAAAAGAATCAAAACACCATTAAGGTGAGCAGGTTTTTTATACAGAAGAATTATATTATTTTTAAGCCATCTGTCAGATCAAATTCAAAGATTTCCAAGCCCATGTGTGGATGTGGAAATACCATCAGGTGCCTTATATTGACTTGATTGTCTCCAAGAGCCACTGAGTCTCTTATTTTGCAAATCTGAAAGAGAGAAGTTGTAAAATTTTAAAGTAAGGGTAAAACAATGAGAAAATAAATAAATTTTCTATTCTTTCATAATACCAGTATGCTCTTTGATTTTACTTTGGACAGTAAAATGACTCTAAGTCTCCAGAGAACCACAGTCAGTTATTTCTGTTGATTCAAAAACTTTCTGTTGCACATATTCTGTGTTCCTCTGATTCTTGGAACTTTTTTCCATTATTCTAAGATCAAAATAAATTTCCCAACAGCTGAGCATCAGACTGCAGTCAAACTCTTGCTGACAGGAAAAGAAACAAACAAAGAAAAAAAAAAACAACTGCACAAAACCTCCCCACATTTACACCTTGAAAGGCATCAGATCTTGCTAGAGTTGAAGATGATTCCCTTTGCCCTGGTGCACTCAGCTCCAGTCAAAGGCAAATTGGCAGCCACTGGTGTAGAAATGAGCTGTTGAAGGTAAGGCATCTCCAGCTGGTCTTCTGAGAGGTGTTAGGGGCTAGAGAAGGTGGCTTTTACCTGAAACAGGAGAAGCAGAATGCCCTGGTTCCCTAGCCCCTTCTCCAGGATCTCTGATTGATCCCAAACTTTCCCTATCCAGGACAGATGCACAGTCAGGTAAACAGTCTGAGATGTCTGACATGAACTATTAAGAAAATCTGTAGAGCTAAGCAGTTAAGGGGTGTACTTGTAGAAGTAGACAGCAATATAGATAAGGCAGGAACAAGAGAGCATAACAGAAAAACATAGGCAAGGGATCCCAACAACCCAAGGAGAAAAACATGTTTGGCCCAAGTCTGCGGTTTACTGGCTTGTGCCAAACTCAGCTCCTTGGTGAAAGTTGAAAAGGACAAAGGAGGAAGACTTCGAGCCTTCATCCTCAAAGATCCCAGGAGACCACCGGACTGGGCGGGGACTGGGAGGGGACCTATGAGAATGAGTTCCTGGAACTAATTGTAATATGCAACACATACTCTTGGAAATATAATATATATGAATAGGTTAGTCATGAATATGTATAGCTTTAGTGCACATAACCCTGCTTGCTACCTTCCTCAGGGAGCAAGTTTTGAGGAGCAATCTCCTCGTCCCCCAGCGCTGTAATAAACAATACACCTGCTTTATAACTCCCCGTGAGTTGTAAGGTCTGTCTCTATATGTCATGACAGGGGACTGGGGAGGCAACAAGACACCACACGAGGCAGAGGGCATACTCTGCTGCCTGACAGGTCTCAGGGAGAAATGGAAGCCCCATATCATGGAGGAAATAGGAGGAGGAGGAGGAGGAAAGAAGCCTGAGACTCCTGATCCCACCCCTGCTCTCCAAATTCCCATTTTTTCCCCAAGCCTCCCAAAACCTCCAGTCTAAGTCATCCATACACTTGTTTCATGTACTCAGAGTTATCTAAACCTGCCATATTCCTCTTTTCCCATTACCCACTGAGAGCACTCTTTGCAAATACTGAACTTTCCATACTGAATTGAATGTCTCTAGTCAACTCTGGCTATAACTACAACTCAGACAAGGGCTGTACAATCATTTTTTCATTTCCCCATCATGTAGTCAAGAGCACTTCTGCTAAAGGAAGTTTCAGAGCATTCTCCTATTCACACTTCACTCTACCCCAACCCTGTGGCTAGACATTTTAATAAAACCTAGAGAAGAGGAAGGGAAGAAATGGCAATTGTCCCACTGATTCTGTTTAAAACATTACATTTAAACCCTTCCATGGCCCTAACACTGTTAGATCAAGCCTTAATCCTTGTCATTGCTCATATTCCATGTAATAACCAGGCTCACACTGTGTCTATCTGAGCTACACACATGCCACTGCAGCTAGGAGTCAGAAAGTGCCAGTAGCAGGTACCCACACCTTGGAGCTCAGGTGCAATTGTTGCATGGCCACTGTCAGCTCAGTCCTGACCTTATACATAGAGAGAGATCAAAGACTTTATAATTAAAAAATGCTTGAAAAAATTTTTTAGACCTTAACCACCACAGACAGACACTTGCGTACCCATGGCCACAGAATGCTCACTGGAGAGGATTAACTTTGATGGGATAGAATTGTATTGGACTGGACTGGAAGCAACAGACATAGTACCCTACTGTGCAGTGCCAGCAAAATCTATTATCTGCATTTCTGCTTTTAATCTATCAATCTAACTTTCTTTGTCCTTCAATCACTTCTAATAAACCTCAGTGATACTTTTCTTTAGTCTATTCACTACGTTTTTCTTACAAGATAAATGGATGCTGTGGATTTATATCTGCTATCAGACAGGGCTGTGGCTCTGATTTATTAGCAAACACAAAATTATGCAACAATACGCATTTTAGATATGATATAAAAAGTTTTCTTTCTCATTCTTTAATCGTTGGAATTTTATTTATTTTTTTAATGGATTATGATTTCACTGAGCCAAATGAAGCGAATTAGCTGCAGGAAACCTATGAAGGGTCTGAAGAACTTGGGACACATGCTTTGTTAAATTATAAAACCATTTACTCTGCTTTCATTTGTGAGAATTAGTGAGTATGTTATAAGGATTTCTAAGAATTTTAAATCAGCTAAATCCTTGACACTATCAAGCGTGATTCTTGAGATGTACTGCACAGGGCCCAGAGCTGGATTTGATGGTCCTGATGGGTCCTGTTCAACTCAGCATATTCTATGATTCTGATTTGGAATTTACTCTGTGATTTAACTTCATTTTCCATTGGGCATAATTCCTTCCTAGTCCTCTGCTCTGCCTTCTGTGTAGGTTTCCTTTTTTTCTCTTCCCCTTTGTCATCAGAGGCATAATGTTTTTTCCATAGCATTACTCAGAATTTGAAGTCAAAATTTGGTTTGTTTTTTATTTGTTTCTCTCTCTCAAAGCACTTCATCCGACAACTGGCTGCTTGTNTCGAGCCTTCATCCTCAAAGACCCCAGGAGACCACCGAACGGGGCGGGGACTGGGAGGGGACCTATGAGAATGAGTTCCTGGAACTAATTGTAATATGCAACACATACTCTTGGAAATATAATATATATGAATAAGTTAGCCATGAATATGTATAGCTTTGGTGCACATAACCCTGCTTGCTACCTTCCTCAGGGAGCAAGTTTTGAGGAGCAATCTCCTCGTCCCCCAGCGCTGTAATAAACAATATACCTGCTTTATAACTCCCCGTGAGTTGTAAGGTCTGTCTCCATACGTCATGACAGGGGACTGGGGAGGCAACAAGACACCACACGAGGCAGAGGGCATACTCTGCTGCCTGACAGGTCTCAGGGAGAAATGGAAGCCCCATATCATGGAGGAAATAGGAGGAGGAGGAGGAGGAAAGAAGCCTGAGACTCCTGATCCCACCCCTGCTCTCCAAATTCCCGTTTTTTCTCCAAGCCTCCCAAAACCTCCAGTCTAAGTCATCCATACACTTGTTTCATGTACTCAGAGTTATCTAAACCTGCCATATTCCTCTTTTCCCATTACCCACTGAGAGCACTCTTTGCAAATACTGAACTTTCCATACTGAATTGAATGTCTCTAGTCAACTCTGGCTATAACTACAACTCAGACAAGGGCTGTACAATCATTTTTTCATTTCCCCATCATGTAGTCAAGAGCACTTCTGCTAAAGGAAGTTTCAGAGCATTCTCCTATTCACACTTCACTCTACCCCAACCCTGTGGCTAGACATTTTAATAAAACCTAGAGAAGAGGAAGGGAAGAAATGGCAATTGTCCCACTGATTCTGTTTAAAACATTACATTTAAACCCTTCCATGGCCCTAACACTGTTAGATCAAGCCTTAATCCTTGTCATTGCTCATATTCCATGTAATAACCAGGCTCACACTGTGTCTATCTGAGCTACACACATGCCACTGCAGCTAGGAGTCAGAAAGTGCCAGTAGCAGGTACCCACACCTTGGAGCTCAGGTGCAATTGTTGCATGGCCACTGTCAGCTATGTCCTGACCTTATACACAGAGAGAGGTCAAAGACTTTATAATTAAAAAAATGCTTGAAAAAAACTTTTTAGACCTTAACCACCACAGACAGACACTTGCGTACCCATGGCCACAGAATGCTCACTGGAGAGGATTAACTTTGATGGGATAGAATTGTATTGGACTGGACTGGAAGCAACAGACATAGTACCCTACTGTGCAGTGCCAGCAAAATCTATTATCTGCATTTCTGCTTTTAATCTATCAATCTAACTTTCTTTGTCCTTCAATCACTTCTAATAAACCTCAGTGATACTTTTCTTTAGTCTATTCACTACGTTTTTCTTACAAGATAAATGGATGCTGTGGATTTATATCTGCTATCAGACAGGGCTGTGGCTCTGATTTATTAGCAAACACAAAATTATGCAACAATACGCATTTTAGATATGATATAAAAAGTTTTCTTTCTCATTCTTTAATCGTTGGAATTTTATTTATTTTTTTAATGGATTATGATTTCACTGAGCCAAATGAAGCGAATTAGCTGCAGGAAACCTATGAAGGGTCTGAAGAACTTGGGACACATGCTTTGTTAAATTATAAAACCATTTACTCTGCTTTCATTTGTGAGAGTTAGTGAGTATGTTATAAGGATTTCTAAGAACTTGAAATCAGCTAAATCCTTGACACTATCAAGCGTGATTCTTGGGATGTCCTGCACAGGGCCCAGAGCTGGATTTGATGGTCCTGATGGGTCCTGTCCAACTCAGCATATTCTATGATTCTGATTTGGAATTTACTCTGTGATTTAACTTCATTTTCCATTGGGCATAATTCCTTCCTAGTCCTCTGCTCTGCCTTCTGTGTAGGTTTCCTTTTTTTCTCTTCCCCTTTGTCATCAGAGGCATAATGTTTTTTCCATAGCATTACTCAGAATTTGAAGTCAAAATTTGGTTTGTTTTTTATTTGTTTCTCTCTCTCAAAGCACTTCATCCGACAACTGGCTGCTTGTTTCAATACAAAGTATCATAGAATTGTAGATCCAGAACTTTTCTTTGTCTCATTATGTTTCACTCTCCAGTGCACTGTCAAGGTGATTCACATCTTTTCTCTTGCAAGCTGTATGGAACCTCATTCTCAAGCTCACCTTTGCTGCCAGCAGTCCTCCTCCTCCTTCCTTCCTGTGGCACCTCACTACTGCCACGGCCAAGGGCAGAAGCACCACAAGATGAGATCCAAGTCCACAGGGCTGAAAGTAACTTCTGGAGGTTTCAAACATCAGTCTCATAATAAAAGTGAGACATCATACAAAAATTAGTAAAGATCCAAAGTTAAGATGTTTGGTTCCATCCTTGAAAAGCTATATTCCTTCCTGGTGAAATCAGAATGCTGTTAAAAACCCTTTCAGTTACCTGCTGGTGAACTAGAAGAGCAAGAGTGTAGGTTTAAAAACCTTTTCCTTCTCAAATGAACCCCAGGAAAATTAAGCAAGTGGACACTTTCATCCTAGCATTGTTACTCAAACCCGTGTTTCTCCCATGGGATTGCAGCAAAGTGAAACTGAGCTCATGCTTGTCATTTAATGATTTCATTGGGTTTTTGATAGGAGGCTTTTCCTCTGGGTCAGGGCAGAAGAAGGGGCTTAGACAGGAATATCAAGAGCATGCTCTGCTTTGGCCTGAGAAGGTGCAGTCTCTCCTACTGTTGAAAGTTTTCTAAATGTATGCCTAAAATAAAGACGAAATTCCTGCTAAAATTTTCACAGCCCCAAAATGCTTGCTTCTATGGCTCCAGCTGGGATTAAGGATACAAGCAGAACTGTTTGCTCTCACTTTGTAGTTTCTGGAGCAGAATCAGAAAGATATTAAGTCTGTCCAAGAAACAGTGGGTGTTAAGTCTTCAGTTTTCACAGATAATTTTAGACTTGAAACAGTAACCAAGAAAGCAGAGCTTGAACATTTAGGTTGATCCAACAGAGAATAAATTGCATTTACTCTTTTTTTAAAATGTCTGTGATGCGGGGAAATATTTATTACTTTGGAAAAAGAATTTAACAGAGAAATAAAAAGTAGAATGAAATCCAAGAAAAACTTAGAGCTGTGAATACTTGTAAGCACATTAAAATGCTCGTTGAGATATTAAGCCCATAGGATGTTTTTCATCTTTAAGGGAAAGTTATCAAACACTATGTGTGTCTGTGTATATATAATATGGATGTATGAATACACCATATGCTTTAAACAGGCTTTTCAAATGGCTATTTGTGGATTTTACACTAAGATGGAAGAAAATGCTTAAACTCTGCCAATTTAGTGCTTGCTTTTCCATCCTAGAAGAGATCCCCTAAAATCTTAGAAATAAGAGCTAATGTCTCCTTGTGACTTTTAAAAACAGCACAGCAACATGAGCAACTGAAGAAAAAAAGGAAATTATTCAAAAAAAGTAAATAGACCAGATATTTCAGGGACGAACAGAAATGAGAGGGAAAAATCCACAGTTGTTTATATGAGGTCGATTTCTTTTTCAGGACTGGATTTTTCGGCTCATGCTGCTCTAATGGCATGAAAAACATTTGGGCCCAAAAGCTATGCCTAGATTGCTGAATGCAGTTTTCCTGAAGCTGCTCCCTGACACTGAAACCAAGTAGCATGGAACAAAAAAGAGGGTGTCTGCAGCTACGCCCCATTTGAGAGCAGTCCCTGGCCTAAGCTAGCTTCTGGACTGTGCCAGAGAATCATTTGGGAGAGCACTACTTGGCCAAAAGCAAGCCAAGGGGCATTTCAATAATTTAACAGTATAAATAATCAAGTCTAGAGATGTGCCCTGGCACTGCTTAATTTACTAGAGCAGACACAGCTGACACGGCCAGCTGCTGATCCCTTAGTAGCACAGAGAAAGAACAGATGGCCTTGGACTGCTCTCCTCTTCGCACAGGGGTGCCGGGAGTGTGCCACAGCATATGCAGGGCTTCACCAGGGGCCGGAGGAAACCCGCTCGGTGCAGAGTGAGCCAGTGCTCACGCTGGTAGCAAAGCTGCTGCTTTCCAGCACCACTGTCTCCCTCCCCTATGGGGCCGTGCAGGAAAACAAGCTACCTTTTGCTCGTTCCCAAGTTCATAGAGGGCTGGAAGGTGCTGTAGTAGCCTGCTGGGACTTTGGAGAAGGTCCCAGGGCTGGCAGTGGTCCTTCACATGCAGTGGCCAAGGTCTGTGCCCAGGGGTCGGAGGCACAGCCCTCTATGCATGGAGACAGAGCGTCTCTATGCTCTGCTGTGCTGCTGGGGCTTACTCACTGCAGCATAAACAAAACTTTGGTATTTGGTTCTTGATTTATAAAAAGGTATCAATCCTTCACTGCTGAGAAACACAGTTCAGCCAAGGCTTGAGAGATGTGCCCCTTGCCAGGGAGCAGTGTGTGTGCCTCCCCAGGCAGTGGGACTCGGGATTTTGTACACCCAGGGCAGAGGAGTGGGGAAGGAGCTGCTGGGACTTTTGTGTGCTGCAGCAAAAAGCAGAAGCAGCCTTACAGGAGGGGCTGCACTATGTACTGCAATTTACATTTCTCAGTAGTAGCTTGTTTTGCTCCTGAGTAGTAGTGTAGGTGTGTACTTTTCAAAAATTATCTATTTTTTAATAGAATGGTTATGTTACTGTACTGTTCTTATCATTAATTAGTAACAAATATCTGGAAAGACCTTTTTGTAGGTCACAGGATAAAACCTGTTTTTTTTCTTCAAGAGTCTTCTTTTAAGAATTGTAATTAACTAAACCACAAACATTTAAGTGATATATAAAAAAATTTATTTTAAAAAAAGAAACACTACAACATGCAAGGCAACCATAAATAAACTAGCTCCCAACATGAGATTCAAGATGCAGCTACGTATTTTGTGTCTGTCCTTCTGGTTTTGTCTGGAAGGAAAACAGGCAGCTCTGAGGAATTCAACAGCTATTCCTCATTTGCCTCACAGCACTCTTGATGTTAAGCGTCTATGGATGAGGTTCATGTCCATGGGCCTCAACTCTCCCTCAGCTATCAAGTCAAGATTGGTGTTCCAAGGTCCTGGCCATCACTAAGGGCTGACCCTTGTCACTAGGGTCCAGCCTCACATCTATCACAGTCTGAACAGTTTGACTCAATCCTCCAGGTAGAAATGTCTGCCCTCCAGCAGTCACCACTGCCAACCATCAGCTGTGACAGGCAGCATGGAGGCCATGTCACGTGTGTACGTGTCTCAGAAGCTTGTCTCGGAGACAGTCTTTGTCTTACTGTGATGAATGGCAACAAAAAATACTTTTACTTGGACTTTTTCCTCATTCTCATTCATTTGCATTCACATGTTACAGCTCTTTGAGTTACAGCTTACCCTTTAAAATTTGCTATACCTTCACAGAATTAAAAGGTTTCAGAGAGAAGGAATTGATGCAAACCTAACATCACAACACGTAGGATGGGGCCTGAGGATCCACGTGGAACCTGAAGGAAATGGGAAGTGCTTCTGAAATCAGTAATACAGGTATGATCTCAGATAATCTGTCTGCAAAACTTGGGGCTGGTGTCAGGCCACTGGCATCTGTGGACAGGTTGGTTTGTCTCAGCTGAAATAACTAGAAAATGAAACAACATCAATGCTATTTAGTGGATAAGTATCTATAACTTTAAGTATGTTATGTCGAGGCTGCATTCAAGTATGTGGAAGCTATAAAGGCTTCCATGAATGCAGATGAATGCAGATGTCTGTGAATGCAGATGTCTGTGTCCTGAGCACCATGTGTGGAGCCTCCACAGCTAAAAACAGTGGCATTGTTTCACTTCTCTGATGTCTCAGCCACTGGAGCAAATCATCACCAAAATAAGTCAGCTGGAAAGAAGCAAAAGCCCAAACATACAAGTGCTCCAGCCATTCATCCAGAGCTGCAAGGTGATTTCCTGGGACGGCTCCAAGGGATTTTCTAGTTGGGACACCCCCACTGACATGAGGCAAGAGCACTGCTCTCACCTTAGCCGTCTGTTTTCAGTTTAGGACTGTGTTCCTGAGGTCACACCTGGAAGCCTCCGTCAGTTACATGTGTCCACACTATCTTTTTAACCAAGCTTATTGATCATCCCAGCAGAAACACACTACTGCAATTCCTGAAAATCTCATATAATTAAGCCTCCTGACTTCTACCTGTAAGGATGACAGGGGATAAGAAGATAAAAAGCTGTAACGATTTTTATATGAGATATCCATGACAATTTATTGCAAAAAATTGAATCTGGGTGTATAATTCCACTGAAAAAAAATTTTCTAAATTAATTTTTGGCATAGTTAATTTTACAGTATTTACAGTAGAGGCAATTATTCAGATTAGTCCAATCCTTCTCAGTGACACCAGAGCACAATTTTCCTTAAAAAAGGCTTTATTCACAGGAATTTAAATAAATATAGGGCTATAAACCTGTTACTATATTTGCTGAAAGAGGAACAGAAGTAGTATACTGTGACCATATTACCAACACGGAGCAAGTGCCTCATAAACTGTGAAACAGGAATAGGTAAACTCCGTGAATTTCCTCTCTGCTTACCCAGTTTGCTTTTAGCAACAGCAGAAAATGATGAAAAAAAATTTTTTTAAACTAGTAACATTAACAGCCTCTTGCTCCAAATGAAACTGAAAATTGCAGCCCCTTTTTTATCTCCGTAAAGACAGAAATCATTTTGGCCCTGCTCTACTCAGAATTAAAAAAAAAAATCAGTAGCCCTCGTAACTGGACCCCTCAAAGTCTAAAGTAGGCCATATAAAAGTCTGAGAAATCCCCAAAGCCTGGAGCAAACAGGTTTTAAATGGGAAGTATTCTTCTTCACTCCTTGACTACCATCTTCCTGTTGCTGAGGAAAAGAGGAAAGCCTTCTAACTCCCAATATGATATCTCTGTGCATTAACTAGTTGGAATAAAGGCTAAATTCAAAACTAAATCACTTGAGTAGAAATTCAGGTCCTAATTTACTGCAATATTAGGCCCTTGGCTCCTATTCTCTTCAGTTCATAAATGCAGATTGGCTAGAGGGACTGCAAAACACAAAGCAATAACATAAAATAAACTATTAAAGCAAAGGACACGGTGTTCCTTTGATTCTCACACACACCCACACATATACGCCCACACATACTCAAAAGATCCTCAGAAGCAAGAAGTCTGAAATGTGAAAAGTCCAATATACAACAAGGCTGTAAAATAAAACTTATTACTTTTTTATGTACATGTCCTGTGTCATTAGGCAGCTTTTCTTGAAAAAAAGGCCATGTCATCTACACATTGCTTTTTTTTTTTTTTTTCCTGCTGGAGAGGTAATTGCTTTTTCAATAGAAGTCATTTCTACCCTCCTGCCGTACATTGAGTGACACAATGGACAAGTAATTTTGTCTTCCTGAAACAGCAAATTAGAAAGGCAGCAGAGCACTAGGGTAACCACTAGATAATCCTTCTTTCACCTTCTAATTATTGCATAGAAAGCATGAAAAAGAATATGATGTCGAGTTATTGATTCCACAGTGGAACTTATTTCACCCCAAATGCTTTTGTAACAGTTTGTGTCTACATTGATTTTAAAAGAATTGTAAATGTCTAGAAAGTTAAGCAAGAAAGTTGTTAAGGTTGGACTTTACAGTGAACGCTTAAAAAAATTAGACTGTTTTCCCATTTCATAACAATTTCTTGATCATGTCAGAGGCTTAATTCACCCTGTAAAGTTTTTCTGCCTTAACCAGCCGTCCATTCAGACATCTAAATTTAGTTGTGAGTCCCATTCACCAAACCCTCCACTCAAATCAGTAAAGTTATTCCTGGACAGCACTTGCCTTCTCATGGCACATTCCAGTGATAACGCGTCCATGTAAATGGAGAATTGTCTGCACCAGCAAAAAATGGCTTCCAACAGTACCATTGCTTTGTCAAAGTTTAATTTACTTTTAAAATAAAAACTCAGCTGTCTAGAAGCTACAGTTCATGTATTCTCACCTTCCTCTTTAAAGCATGTGGTGGTTTTGGACAATTGTCTTGCCAGCCCACCTTTGCAAGCACATGGCTGCAAAGAGAGAGGATAGATCACCCGAGTTACACCCTTTGAACAATAATAAAGACAGGATTTTGTAACTGGGAAGAAAAACAAAGGGTTTGGGATCTCAAAGGCTTAAAGAGTTCTGACTAGAAGAGAAAGGACAGAAGTGCTCTTACTGAAAGGCAGGGGAAAAAGGGTTAAGAAAGTCTGGAGCTGTCACCTCCGTACTGGATTTTACAGTGCAGAATTGGATTCAACGTTGAGCTCAGACTACAACACTCCCCACATTTCATAGTAAATGCTTTACAGCACTGAGGGGAAGATTGCTGTGAAGGCCATCTGTGCTCATTTTGGCTGAGGAAATTTTCTTCACAATGGCTGGTATAGGTCTGTGTTTTGGATTTGTGCTGAACAGAGGGTTGACAATACAGAGATGTTTTTGTTCCTGCTGAGCAGGGCAATAGAGCCAAGGCCTTTTCTGCTTTTCATATTGCCACATTGGTAGGGAAGTTGGGGGTGGATGGGTGGTTGGAAGGAGACACAGCCAGGACAGGTGACCAAACTGACCAAAGGGATCCTCTATATCATATGCCATCATGCTCAGTAGATAAAGTTGAGGGGAAGAAGGAGGAACGTAAGTACAACTAGATGATCCTTGTGGGTCCCTTCCAACTCATAGTATTCTGCGATTCTGTGATTCTGTGATATTTGGATTGGTGGCATTTGTCTTCCCAAGTAACTGTTACACGTGATGGGGCCCTGGTCTCCTGGAGGTGTCTGAACACCTGCCTGTCCATGGGAAGCAGTGAATTAATTCCTTGGTTTTGCTTTGCTTGTGTGCGTGGCTTTTGCTTTCCCTATTAAACTGCCTTTATCTCAACGCACAGGTTTTTCAGCTTTTACCACTCCTGATTCTCTCCCCATTCCCACTGGTGGGGCAGTGAGTGAGCTGCTGCGTGGGGCTTCGCTGCTGGCTGAGGATAAACCATGACAACAGCTAACACCACTTTAATTCAAAAGCATGTGATGTCTCCCAAGGATTCCCCAAGGTCTGACTAAAAGTGATTCAACCTACTGGAGAAGGGAAAAGGAGTTATAGTGGGTTTAGTATTGTGTGCTCCAGTTTACTTTCCTTTCTTGGCCCAAGTGTCAAGCACACATGAATGGAAATAGGACAGATCCATTTGAAGAAGGCAGTTTATTTTCACAAGTCATAAGCATGCAAAACAGAAAGCAAAAGGTTAATACTGAAAGCATGCAAATAAACCATTTCCAAATACCCAATTTTACAGCCCAAGCAAAGAGAAATTTTGACAGAATAAATCAAAGCAATGAAAATGGAAAGGGAACATGCTGAAACCTATACTTCCCTACTTAAATAAAATACCTACAAAATTTAAAGCAAGCTTTGGAAGCAATTCACTAACTGGTTTTTCAGATTCCATGACTTTTCATAAATAAAATGACAAATATGTAAGGTAAACATCCAGATGCAGCATGTCAGTTTTCCTATCTCCAAATCCAAGTCCAAAACAAATTATTTCTCTTCTATGCTTGGACTCAAAATTAGAAATAAGTAGAGCTGGTTCACTTTTGGCTCAAGGGATTGACTTTCAATTGGCTTGCTGAGTTAGAGAGCAGCAATAAGCTTCTTGTTTGTAGAATATAATCTTAAACCTGGCACTTGCTCTCCCTGCATTCCTGTGGCACAATGGCATCTATTCAGGCTGCCTACTTTAGTTGACTAACACGAGTGCTGAACATGTCAAAACTGGATGCGTGGCCACAGCAGGCATCATTAATAAGATAACTCAGAGTACCTAGCTTAGGGCTACTTAGCCTATGGAAAGAGCCAGCCTGAAAGAAGGCTCTTGGAGAATGATTCAAAGCACTAAAGAGGATGCCAGCTTCCCCCTGCAGCCTGGAAGGCCCTTAACAATGAAGAAATAATCCTGAAAGTTTCTTTGGGAATGGTAGTGTGTAGCTGAATAGACAGTTGTCTGAAGAGGAGAAGGTGCACTCCCACCAGGTGCTTCTTGGAAAGTTTTACATTAAATGTTTGTGTCTGCATGTGTTCAGAACAACAAGCCCTCTCCTGTGGGCATCAAAGCATGTCTGCTTCTTGTGCTGCGTCAGGGAGTGGAGCCCTGACTCAGGATGAGCAAGACCTGATGCCTTGCAGCCCCAAGCAAAGATTCACTGGGAAACCGAGCTCGTTGCCCTATCTGTGCTATTTGTTGCCTCTTTAGAGGATGTCTATCAGTGCCCATCTTCACACAATCTCACATACCACAGCAGCACAGTGGATGTATATCCCTGAGCAATTCTTCTTGTAAGAGAAGTGGACTATATTACAGCCATCTGCCACAAGTTAGGGGTTGATGCACTGCTGGAAACAAGTGAAACTTTGGTTTGATACATCCTATAACATCTATGTGTCTACATCTATATATATATTCATAAAATATTAATATACAGATGCTATATATTTATGTAATTTGTAATACATAGATTAAACAGTATGTCACACATGTTACAAACAATTGTATTCATTGTAAAAATTTATATATTTTATATAAGTAATGTATTAAAACTTAGATCTTACTTAATCAGAAAAAATATAATTCAAAGTTTATTTCAGACTTTCTCTGCTCCATTTTTTAGAGTATCTGTCAGTGCAAGGAAATCTTGATCCCGTCCCCCAGAATGGGATAAAGAAATTTAATTATGGAGTTTGACAAAATATAATGTTGCAGTGAAAATCTCATCAGGAGCTGGAGTGATATAAGGCAATCAGTAAATTGAAATTCTACTTGCTTTGCTTCCATTTTTAAGCATGAATAAATCTCTAAATGTAGAACAACATAACTCTTCCAGCATCTTCAATCTTGTCTTTCTAGTTTTCGATTGAATTTGTTTAATTTTCTGACTTGGTGCCATGTGAAAGTGTTGGGCAAACCTCCTCCTTTATGAGACACTGAGAGACTAGTCAGATTCAAGGGTCTCAACATCCCTGGGGCTTCGACAGACAAATAAATCTCCCCTCTGAAAGGATCAGAAAACCCCCTCTTCCCCTTCCCCTTCATATAATACTTGATTTTCTCAGTGTTGCTATTCTTATTGAATCCAACATACTGGCATTGTATATTAAAAAATTGCAAAATGTATAAAAAAATTTTCATTCATTGCAAGGCACACTAAAGCTAGGCACACTAAAGCTAAGCTGCTCTGCCTGTAAATATCAAGCTGAATTGTATTCTGTTAGTATAGGAAAACATAGAACAGTTTAACTGGAATCAGTGGATACTCCAAGCTTATATCCTCAAAAGCAAGTACAGAATGTGGACTAATACCTAACACTATTAAGTAATCTTTAGTAGTATTCTGCTCATTTGCTGAAGTCACAAACATTTTTCAGATAGTGGTCAGCATGATAGAAAGAGAAGACTATGAGACCTAAAGCCCTTTTCTTCAAGAGTAAAATATGCAAAATGTGCCATTATATTGTCTGTCTTGTGTCAGTCCTCAAATATTCACTCACTGCATCTTTTCCAGAACTTAGCTTTTTCATGTTTCTATCTTCCCATGAAACAGCACTTTATTCCCTTGTGAAACTGTGTTTTTTCAGCAAAAGTATGAGAATATTTGTATCACTATCAAAGTTGTTTTGTAGGATTTTATGGTTTTTAGCCACAGGTTATATTCTCTCCCAGGATGCTTAGTACTTGGCCCGAGACTCATCAGTGAGCAAAAAAACCACAAATGCCCCGATGTCATAAAACCCACAAATGCCCTGATGTCAAAAATGTCTGGTTGTCAAGTACAGACATACATAGATCTGGCCATAACCATTTGTGGACTCAATGTCTTCTAGGCACCATAAATAAAATTCCCTGTATCAAGCACAATAACCAGAGGTCATGAAGAAAAATCGAAATGCTACAAAATTTGGCTGTGTACCTGCTTACCAGCACAAGTTGCTTTGCCCTCAATAACTGGCAAGTCTACTGCAGAAAGAAAGCTATACCTTATAAAATCATATCGTTCAAACAGAGAAAATTATTTTGAATATTGAGAAACAAATGTAAGATGATTGGCATTTGCTATTTCTTCCTGCATCATTTATATACTATCACTAGTGTCCAAAACAGTATGCAATAGCTGAGCTGAGGTAAGGTGAAGAACTGGTCATTACTACATCAGTTGAAATGCATGGCTTATATTCCAAGATATGAAATATTGTGAGTGGGCTGTAGGTTCACTGACTTTCCTCCTCATCAATGCCCATCTGAGGTATGAATCACCCTGTGGCTGGGGATCACATCCTTGTTGATCCTCATTGTGCCAAGGCATGTACAGCTCAGAGACAGTATCTTGTGTCTGTGATCTCTTCTTGCTCTCAAGTCATCATCAAGTCCTCCAATTCCTCCACCTCATGGCTGTCCTTCCTCATCAAAGCTTTTAATGGCTTTGTCATACAAAAACATTGCCCAGACTAATATTAATCTTCAATACCACAGAGGTCTGAAATTTGATTATTGTGGGAATTCCTCTGGCTTTGTGGCATTTAAATTCTCAGTCACGATCCTGTGTTATTGTGGTTTTGAATAGGTTTTTGCCTTCCCAGCACAACATTAAATTAGAACTTAACAATTCAGTATCATTCAGCTTGTTGTCACATGGGTTTGGGGTTTTTTTCCAAATTAAGTCCAGCTTTATCTAGTACATACCAATGAGTCTAAGCTTCTTGTATACATGTTGGGAGTTTCTTAAGGTCAACGTTACAGGGTGGAAAGTCTACTGTGTATTCTGTTCAAAACAAAGGATACAAAAAGCAAAGTAGAAAACTAAATACTGAAGTAAAAAGACAAAACGAAGAAAATTCTCCAGCCCTACAAATTAGTGCTGGCTTATTCAGGCCTTGTATGTTACCACCAGAGTATTCACGGATAAGACCAATTTTGGACTACTTAAACAAAAATTCTGTTAGTTTAAGCAGTCAGCATGAAAATCACTGGCATAAAGACAAGCTCCAGCAATAAGAAATTCAATTAAACCATTACACAGAAACATAAGCACTGATGGAATTTTCACAGTTTTAATGAGGCCAGCATGGAGTTCATGACCTTCTGTGAAAAGTGTGTTCAACAATGATGGGCTGGACCATTGAGTGCCATTATTTATTTAAAGTCCTAAAATGGAGCTTGTCTTGCACTGTGCAGGAGTCTAATCAGCAATAAAAAATCTTGGCCTCCATAAAAGATATGTCTCTGCCTTTTTGAGCTTTTCCTTTACTAGCATCAGATAAGAAAAATATAATTTCTTTTTCGCTGAGAACTAGGCAACTGTTGGTGAATGAAGAGAGGAGGTCAATTCTTTCTATGGGTCTTGGCAATACTTCAAGGAATGTGGGGAAAGCATTATTTTCTTACTTCAACAATTGCTAAAGTTGTCAATGTAGAAAGAGAACAGGTGTTCTGGGTTCGGGTGCACAAGAGAAAGAGCTGTGGGAAAAGAAACAGGGCAGAAAATTTCTGAGTTTAGAAGTAAAGAATGACCAAATAAATCCGACATATAAGTGATGATGCGATTAATGGTGGATAGCTGAAAATCAGAAAGGCTATGCCTATTGTTGTAAATCAAACCTCAGATTTAACACTGTTAGACTCTATTCTTTACACCATTAAATTATTAGTGATCCCTGTTATAGCTGAGGAGCATTTCAAGCAAAAATACCCAAACATTTCCAGTTATGGTTCAAAAGTCAGGATGGATAATCAGTCAGCTCCTATGAGAGAGGAGAATGGCTTATCAGCGTGGATGCAGGATGTCCCATGTCATGCAGCAACAGCACCAGGCAGAACTCCCAGGCAGTTTCCATTAATTAATGTAGACATAGCTAGAAGGTCCATCTCTGTTACTCCAGTCACTGGAGTTGTACTTAGCCTCATTTCTGCTCCTGAAGACAACCAGAGGTGACGAAGTTCTGCCTCAAGCCACTGCTTGAGAGTGTAGGATCATGGCATTTATTGCAGTGATGAGTTCTGGGTGTATGGTCAGAGTCTTTACAAGAAACTAAATCAAACACAGAAAAAATGTCTTTTGATGATCTCTATGGTCTTTTCCAGCCTTACTGATTCTATGATTCTGTGATCATGAGACAATCTGTTCTTTTTCTGTGATTTTTTTCAAATAATTTTTCAAATAATTTGGCATACATTTAATGCTTACAAAGTTATGTCATATGGCAACAGGTTAGGTAACAAGTTTGGCTAGCTTAGGTAATAGGTGATAGGTTGGACTTGATGATCTCTATGGTCTTTTCCAACTTTACTGATTCTGTGATTCTGTGATTCTGTGATTCTGTGATTGTGTCACAAGTTTATTTGCATGGTCATTTGGTTTACTTGGATTTCAGATCAGCTCTTGAGAACACAAAGTACGCTGGACTCCATATGAAGTCCTCAAGTCAAAATTTTATTAAGATAAAATTGAATTCCCTCCTTAGGGAGTAGGCAAAATTAAATCCAACACCAAGAAAGAGAAAGAATTATTTACTTCAGTACCCATGGGAGAAGTGAAATGCTATTTAAAAAATGCACAGTGAATAAATAGGTCTTCACGTTCTCTCTCAAATTGCATTTTAGAAATATTTTATTAGAGTTAATACTACTCTTCAAGTCGTTGTGCAGAGCTGGGGAGAAAACACTGCTCCTCAGCTTTCAAAAAATTGTGCTCTGTAACCTTCAAAGGATCTTTTTTGATTTTCCAATTTTCAATGTCTCCACCTACTGCTCCTGCACATGTAGGCAGGACCCTTGTTTGAGTATTTATTGAACAGCTATATGTTATGCTGCCACATAAATACTGTTCTATTGACATTTCCCATGCTAAGTAAACCTTTCTTTGGCTGTTTGAAATTCACCGCGTAATGGTGTTTGTAAAAAGGTGCTAAATAAAGTGAAAGAGAAAAGGGGGAGAAAAATGCTGCAGGCAAAGTTTCACATCATCTTCTTCTGACTGTAATTATCACAACAATGCACAGCTAAAAGGTGGTCCAGAGCAAAATAATTCATCTAATGTGATAAAGAAATAAAGGTCTGATTCCGATTTTCTGATATTAGTGAGTATTAGTGAGAAGAAAGTCGGCTCCTCAGTATTCTACACCTCTCTCATAGCTCAGATTACAGCACAAGATCCAAAAGAACGGGGACATGCATTTAAGGACATTAACATTCCTCCCAGACCCTGATCCGGACTGTTTTCAATGTTTCCACTTCCAAAGAAGTGCTCAGCTGTGTTGTTTACATCAGCATTTCTGTTCTCAAATGTCTCCATGCTGCAGGGGACAGTTTGCTCAGGAGGATGCAGTATATTGTGATAACCATGGCCACTGCTCCCTCTTTAAAGAGCAGAAAGAAACATCTGTGGAATAAGCCTGATTTTCTGAGGAGACAGAAGTTACAGAAGTTATTACTAAGAGAAGCAAGGCAAGAACAGAGAAAAAAGTAGGATAGGTCCAGGAGGGGAAACAGGAGAAAAACAAGCCCTGGGTTTCTGCGCTTTTTATAGATGTAGAGGGATTGCCATTTAAATGTTGATGTTTGCCAAAGTAAATAAAATATTTATTAAGGAAATCGCCTGCTTCAGTGGAAAAGTAGAGCTTTTCAGAACCAATGATGTGTTTACCTGGAGCAAATAGAGACTTTTTTTTTTTTTACATAATCACCTGTTATAAACAAAAGTAAAAACCAGATCTTGACACAGCATAGTCAGATCAGAGCAATTACTCTGCACTGTAAGATTTGGAAATTACCCAGATATTCCAACATTTGATATCTAATGAAGCTCAGATTCCCACTTGCACTTCTAAACAAGCTGCAGCCACTGCCAAAGGTAATGCCAGTAAAACATGTTGTGTTGCACAATATTCTGACAAGGAATGATTTCTCCTTTGTCTTTCTGCTCTGCAGCAGATTATCTTGCACGTGCTTGCTGCAATGCATGATTATATCTGATTGAAATACAAAAAACCCCCAGAATATTCTAGCCAGGAACCCACACTAACATAATGTAACTGCTACGGGTTTTTTCAATCCATGAACAGGAATCATCAATTTCAGTCTGAATGCATTTACTGGAAAAAACAAACAAACAAACAAACACACCACAACAAAAACTTCTGTGACAGAAGTTCCTAGTGTTTGTTTACTTTGAAACAGTCAGACTCAATCAGTTCTGTCCTAGAATTGTCCAGAATCAGTGATGCAAACACTTTAGAAACCACAAGGCAGAATATAGAGAAAATCAAATTATAATTACATCAATGTATTTTTCCCTTTACCCAGACTGGAAGCTGTTCTCACAGATATTTTGTGAAACTTTTACCCCAGTTATGTGAAGAATCACCTTTGAGTTTTTGTATATTTGTGACAGTCCCTGAGTCTGACATAGGAACATGCACTGATGCACTTCCCAGAAAAGGCTCAGGTTGACAGTATTTAAACATTAGCTATATATTACACAGTTTTCAAGCACTTGAACAATGGGTGACATTTAATAAGGCTTTGTAAAAGAAAGATTTTTATACAGCTGTCCTTCTCTGATGTTATTATTTCTCTTAGTTTCCAGTGCAGCTTACTTGTTACGTTTTGGTTCATGATCATTGAAAAGTCTGTTGTTCATGGTCAAGGAAACAGTTGTGAACAGATGGAATATTTTATGACTATTCTTGTTGCGGGGTCATACAATGACTTGTGTGAATAACTATCAGAGCTGAAAATTTTCTCCTGTCAATGTGAGTTGACAGATGCTGTGTCTTTGACCTGTAATAGTCTACATAAGGACTGAATGCTTTTGAAGAGTACAAAAAGATAATTACAAGACAGCCAGTTTAAATAAATTAAACTACTGAATTTCAGTTGTTGTCAAAATATGCATCAAAAAAGGATTTGATGAAACTAGGATACTATTGCTTCTACAGCCATAGTAATGGCATTAAAAAGTTGACAGCTGTATTTCCAAAGTTACATAACATTTATATCAGGGTCCCATTCCTCTTTTCTTGTCTTAGCTTGTCTTCCTTCCTGCCTCCACCTCCTTTAGTTATTTTATTCAGCCTATGCTTCTGCTACTCCAAACTGCAGGCTCACTCCCAGCCCTTCCAAATGTAGCATCTACTAACTAGGCATTTTTCCCAAACAAATCCTTAGAGTTCAAGTCATGCCAACCCTGTCCATTCCAACTCTCTGCACCTCAGTCAAGACTGCAGCTTCCTGAAGGAGTTCCTGGCACTTTGCTCACGCATCCTCAGTATCTTCTCACTTGTTAGCCAGCTCCCTCTACATCTACCCAGACCACTCAACAAATCCCTCTTTTCCAGGTATCACTGGGGTTTATTCTTTCCTGCTTCCATTTCTGGTGTACCTCACCACCTACACCAACATGTCCCAGGAGAACTGTGCACCCCTGCCAGAAACACCCCACTCCTGGACAGCTCCTCACCACCCCTCTCTCTCTGACTCAAGCATTTTAAATAGAAGTGATATTCTCAATGATTTTAAAATGTTTTATGATTTAATATACGTACATTATACTGTTATTTCCCAAGCTCTGTCATCAAAATTCCTGAAGTGGCAAAGGGAAAAAATATTAAGAGAAAAACTTACGGCTGTGCACCAGCACAGCCTGCTAGATTTGTGCTTCTTCTATTTCTTTTGTCTAATGAAGGTTGATGGAATATAGCCTAGTTGTATACATGTGAAAATTGTATCTCATTAGTTAATAACTCTTATAAATGTGTCAAAGACTATAACTTGTCTAAGTTATGTGCTAAGGAAAGACTTCTATAATCATTACAAGATAATGAAGACATCTTGATCTCAGTTAAACTTATTCTAGAAAGATATAATGAGCTAAAATTCATCTAAACTAAAAAGTTTGAAGGCTATTTGTCTTGAGAGTTTGAAAAATGTAATGCCTTCTAAGCAATGCCCAGACAATGTAACAGAATGAATTTTGAGTAGAATTTAAATGCCAATCTAAGGCAGCGCTCTCTACTTTAAAATGAAAAATATCAAATTACATATTTCTGTAAAAGCTTGAGCAATGAGAAGAGTAATGAGATAAATGAGAGGAAAGGAGTGAAAGGGGAAGAAATTAATCTCTTAGACTCTCATGATACAAAGCTTTGCATGCAGTTTTTCTGGTTTTACCTGCACTTTTGTCAGAAAAGTTTAAGGAATTCTGTCAAGATATTAATATAACCTGTACAGCACTTTTTCCCTAGAAAGGCACACCGCAATAAAGACTATAAGAGGAACACATTTACAGGGAGTAACAGGGAGGTTACAGCAGCATCCTAAAAGTCTCCTTCTTGAGAAACTCACCCTTAGGGCCTCCAAATCTTGACCACAGTAGATGCTCTAGTAGAAGCGCTGTCTCACTTGGAACAGCCTCACACAAGAAGACACGGCTTTCCCTTGGCCACTTTCACATGCAAGTATTTTCCAAAACAATGGCCAGGGTCCCTTTCAGAGCAGCAAAAAGTGCTTTGAAAGTACATCCAGGCTGGACTGATGACCAGGGAGAGCATGACCACTACTCAGCATAGTGAGTGTCGCATGATCTTCACCACCCCATCTTCTCTGCAACTGCACCCACCCTTTGTAACAGAGGGAAAGTGTGTCAAAATGGCAGTCCTTCTTCTAGACAACAAAGGAATCAGCAATACCCATAGGCAACACAACCCCTGAAATCCCTGGATACAAAGTTAATGAAAGGATGTAGTGCAGGTTCTATTCTGTTAACCCACAGAGCTGGAACTAGACTGATGCATCAAAAATTATTTATGTCCAAGCAAGCAACTGTGTGTGGTAGGAGTTGGACTAGATGATCCTGTGGGTCCCTTCCAACTCAGAATAACCTGTGAACCTGTGAACTGTTCTGAGGATTCCCTCACACTCAAAAACTCAGACCTTGACACAGAGCACCAACAATTGTCATCTCTTACTGCTTCCCTACCAATATGCCATCATGCTGCTCCTCTAGCATTCTCCTGACCAATCCTCAGTGCTGGCTCATCCATACACGTTTGGAAGCATTGAGAGTGTTTCCACTGAGGTCAATGGCATAAACTCAAAGTAACTGCAGCTGCAGAGTTGTTATCTTACCTGAAGACCGGTGCAGTACTGCAAAGGTTCTGTGGAAACTACTATCACAAACTTGGCTGGGGACAGCTTGGCCTCCGTGTTGTTCAGAGTAAGAACAGGTCATAGCCATTCTGGAAAAGAATAAACCCTAGAAATACAGTTGCATTTGTTCACAAAAATACCTTCTGAAAACCTAACACCATCAAACCACTAGTAATAAAATAAACCTTGGTAATTAATCCAGAAGGATTCTGAGAAAGATTTGCACTGTTTGTAGACTCATAAATTGCAATTTCTTAAGAATAATATTCTAAATTAAAAAAAAATCTTGACTAAGGAATTTTACAACACCCCTCTAAACCTCACAAAGATTTAAAATGACAATGCGAATGCACAGGATTTTTTTCTTTTTTTTCTTTTAATAAGTATATCACAGAATGTTGACGTGTAGAGTAGAGTAGAGTTATGTTCTGACGAATATACCTTTGGAATCACCTCTGGATTATGTCAGTATGTCATATTGTACCCATCAGAGCACCAACTACTTACAGTACAAACAACAATCTCTGTCTCCTATTCCATAACGGGGTTACACTCATATTCTGTCAGTTTGTGCCTCTATAGTGTGTATTGCAGCTTGTCCAGTGTCTCTGAGTGCAACATACAGCAACTATAATAAGAAATAACAGAAGTGAAGAAATAGCTGTTTTTTCTTGAAAGGTTATGTGTATATACAAGCTTGGGAAATTGAATGGGTAAATATTGCATTTGCTTTTGAAAGCAAGTATTATTTATCACACCAGCATGTTGCTCATTTTGTAGAGGCAGATTATCATCTCTACTGCTGAAGACTTCTTGTCACACTGGTTCAATCCCATGTGCATCTCCTTGCTTGTAAGATAAACCCTCCATGAAATACTGGTAGAGATTTTGATTTTCACAGTCATTTAATAAAAAGCACTTCATTATTCATTCTATAAGAGTCTCTCTGGAAATACCAAGTTTTCTTATAACAGGGAGATGTTTCAGTTGTAAATTATAGGATACCAAACTGCAGATAAAACTTGCAAAGAACTTTTTAATTAACAGAATGGATGAACTATTCATAATTAATTATCTGGGAATTAATGCTACCTCAATTTATCATCAAACACTTGCGAAGTCAATACATGCACTTGTATGCCTTTTACGGTCTCTACAGTCCCTACTGAATGCTGGCCCAATCCACTACAGTATGACAGACACAGTCAGGACATTAGTTATATATGTGGATACTGTATATGTATATATCATATGTATATTATCATATACAGTATGACATACAGTTCTTCAATGACTTCTCAATAAAAATGGTACAAGGAATGGTGTAATGACCTAAATCTCAGATTCCTTTGGTATAAAAGAATTGAGAATTTCAAACTTTGTGCCTATTAATCACTTCAGTCTAACTGGCTATTAGTTGTTATGCAATGATTCATGGAATCTCCTTATGTACAGTTTGAAAATAGTTTGAAATTATAAATTATAAATTCCTTATGTTTAATTTGTGAAGACTGAAATTTCACTTTGTATAAGAGATTTTGTCTTCCCTCACCATGGTTTGGCTTTTTTCCTCATTTTTTTGTACTGAAATCCTCAAGGATGGCGATTCGGGGCTAACAGCTGAGCAGGGATGCCATCTTTCTTCCAGCACGTCACATAACCTGTTATGGAGACATTCAGCAGCCCTTCACAGCTGACTTTCTCAATCATATAAGTGCACATATAGCATCTTAGGAGCACTAAAAAGATCCTTTCACTACCCTGGTCACTGTGTGCACCACCACATACATCCCGTCTGGCCATGTGGCGGGACTGTGCACATGCATCAGGTTCCTAAGTGACTTGCCATGCACATCTCAGACCACAGGAAGATCTTGAGCATGTCAGCTGCAATAAATACTTTTAATCCACAGTTTTATGATGGAAAATCCCACTGATTCTTCAGAAGGGAGAAAGCCAGGAAAGAGGCTATGAGGTCCTAGAGCTCCAATCCACTTCAGTCTATGGACAAACATTTCCAGTCATTAAATTTTTTTCATTCTCTGATCACATGGAAATTTCATGAGCTGAAATGTTCATTAACACACAGGTCAGCTGCTTTCCTAAACCTGACTTTCAAGAGAGATGTAATCAACCTGGATTATCTGAGAAGGCCAGTAAAAGTTTTAAGTGACACAGAAAACTTTGGTTTATGTATAGAAGCAAAAATGAGTCCAGGAGACGAGCCAGAAAGACAGTTACATGCCAGAACAGAGACCCTATAAGGGGAAGAGATATCTTTGGTGCAGAAGGAGTGTTCTGGGCACTCCACGCCCAAGAACAGTTCCAGAGGAAGGAGAAAACTGGAGAAAACATGTATCAGATACTCTGATTCTGATTTCTTGTGCAAGGTAACAAAAGATTACTGTTTTCTAGAACACTTGCCACTTGCATCTCCACACAGACAGAGCTCTGAGAAAAAGTAACAGAGTATGAAGGACACCAAGGGGTCATCACTGCTCCTGGCTAGTTAGGCTTTAAGGCATTAAAGACCTTTTTCTGACAAAGATGCCTAAGCTTCACAGATAAAGTTTATCAAAGAGACGAAGGAAACAATATCAGAATTACTCAAGTGACAGAAAGCTTAGAAGTACACCAGATCAACAGGAGCCATCCCAACAATGTGACATGTACCCCACTTCTTTAAAAAGCTTGGTTCAAAGTTCACATTTTTTTCTTACATTAGGATTCTCAAAATTTATCTGGGACTTCAAGCCAGAATGTCTCAGTCAAATGAAATCCAGATAATGAGGCCTAGAAGCAGCAATTAATGAACTCTCAAAGGAAAATACATTTGCTTTCAATGTTACAAAACCAGTTCCTGTAAAAAGACATTTAATTTGGATTTACCAAAATATTTTGAGAGTTTCCAACACTACTATTTATCAATGCTATATATGAGGTTCTCATGCAACTTTTATTCAGACTGAGGAAAGAAAGATTAAGTGAGCCTTCAGGATTTGTGGGAATCAACAGTATCTACATGGTGCATGTAGGCCACTCCTTTGGGCTTGCATGTGTCTACGGTCTCCTGGATAAGCTCTTTTTTCTGATTTGGGAATTTTGGTGGAGGAAATCTGAGAGATATGTGAGAAGGTTCCTGAGGTTGCATTCCCCATGCATAACGCAACTCAACAGCACCAGCTCTAGGACTAGATAGGGCTGCTGGAGATCTGCAGCAACAAATCCCATATGTCCAAGCTGCCCTGGTCTTCCTCTACATAAGCAAATCAGCAGTAGCCCCATAAACGGGAAGTACAATCTTTCTCAGTAGAAAAAGTCTTTGTGTGAATTTAGCAGACAATGTATAAACAGATACTTCAGACATTTCCAAGACTCAGATTTAACCTCTGCTATCCAGAAGCAGAAATCAGCTTCCCATAGTTCACTAGTTGTCAGATTCCATGGGCAAGAGCTGAGAATATACTGAAGGCAAGGTGAATATGACTCACGTCCCTCAGAGAGCAACAGGAAATATTTTGATACAAACACCAACCCAGGAAAGCATTCTCACTGAAATAACATAATGGAGGTAATTATACCGAGGAGCTGAGTCCATTTCACGATTAGAAAAATGAAATAAAACAAACTGATAATGCTTAAAATACTTAATAACCTACCTATTTTTTTACATTAGTCATTTCTACTGCAACAAATATGTTATTTGTTCTCCTAAACCATTTTTTTTCTTCTCCTAAATTGACTAAAATATTTGTGTCTGGAGTACTGCAGTATCTCTGTCTAAGCCAGCAGAATGGCTTGCCAAATAATGTCTGTAGACACACACAAAAGCTGGAATGAGAAACAAAATGCTGATGGTAGCCTATAAACAGGAGCCAGGCTTTCAAGGTCAGCGAGAGATAAGTGGTTCGTTTGTTCTCATGGGGGTAAGTATTAAGCCTCTGAGGCTTAGAAGGGCATTAAGCCCAGATGTTTCATTTTCTAAGGAAGTCATATACTCAGCAAGCTATTCTATAATCAGCAGGGGCACATTCATCATGACTTTTCATTGCCACCTAAACCAGAAAGATGTCTGTCGTTTTTTTAGGCAACAGCTGCAGATAAAGGTGTCCCTATGCTGTAGTGTCTTCACCTTGTTGTCTCCTATCTATAAATACATAACAGAAGTACCTAGGTACCTATGTTTGATCTAAGGTCAATGGGGGCAGCCAGAGAGTTTAGCTCAGATTAGCTCAGATACTATGTAGGATCTCTCTCTCCTGCCAAATGCAGGTCTTTAGTGACTATAAAGGAGGGACAGGCACTGGGAACTTAAAGTTGATAGAATACACCAAAAAAAAAGATACTAATACAAAGCAGAGAGAGTGATTGCACATTGGAATGGACTGCCCAGGGAGGTGGTGGAGTCACCGTCCCTGGAGGAGTTTAAGAGAAGACTCGATGAGGAGCTTAGTGACATGGTCTAGCTGGGGGTGTAGGGCTGGATGATCCTGGGTCCCTTCCGGCTCGGAGTGGCCTGCTAGACTGAGAGGGAACTAAGTTTGTGTTACCGCTCTGGGATGTGCTTTCGGTCTCTGTATGGGTGTTAGATGGTGAGTTGGACTAGATGATCCTTGTGGGACCCTTCCAACTCATAATATTCTGTGATTCTGTGATTCTGTGTGAAAGGTTTTTGAGGTAACTCTCTGGGGCACCCAACTCCCTCCCTGGGGTTGAACAGAAAACTACAGACATGGTTTTCAGCTTCGAATCCCACATTGTGGATTAAGGACCTAAAAGTCATCTACCTACATCTGTCTCTTTTTCCCTTTCCTCCCCATTAGTCAATTCTTCCATCAGTTTCAAGTTGCACAGATCTAATGTTGAGCCCTAAGAAACTACCCTGGGAAACATCAGGAACCCTGATACTAAAGAGTCACATGCAGCTCCTTGGCTGCAGCAGACTTACAAGTAGTTCGGTTGTTACTCTTACATCTAAGCCGTATCTCTCAGGACTATGCTGGCCTCACAGCCAGTGGGTCATCTAAATCCTTGGCTGCCGGCAGAAGCTGCTGAGACAGACTTTGCTAGGTTGCAATCTGCCTCTGCGCTTAAGCTCAAGAGCCATTGCCATCTCCTGTCCTTGTGTCCTGAACATCCTGGAGTGGTGTAACAGGCATCTTGCTCTCAGTCCTGTGGAGACTGAGCAATGAATTTGCAGGGTCAGGAAGCTTCCCCTTATCTGGAGCAGGTTAACATGAGTACACACCTAATTATATTCTGTACTGCTTCTCAGTGCACTTCTAGTCTCAGTTCACAGCAGAGGATATACATAGATAACACAGAGCAAGACTTCTGCCTCGTGAAAGACCTCCTGTAGTAGGGAGATTGGTCAGCAAGGCTGTTGTCTGTCTCGGGATCTAAGTGCAGCTACGTGTGGGATTATTATCACCACTGTACTGAGCACTGCGGAAATTCAAAAGGTCATGGAAACATCATCACTGAGGCAGTCTGCAACAATGATTCAAAGTGAGAGTGAGCTATGGCTCACAAACAAGGAGCCAGCCTGAATACCTATGGGCACAACAGGCAAGTACAGGAAATCAGGAGGAAAGACAGAAATAGAGGAAAGATGGAGGGCAATGCTAATAAATCAAACAGCTACAAGACATGACAAGGTATGTAGCTGAGTGATTTTAATTGAATTCGAAGTGTTATTTAGCTCTTCTGTGACTAACCTCTGATCAATTGAAACCTGATTTTTAAGGTTATGCAGAAGTTAACGTGCATAATAACGAACAAACCTGATTCCAAGCCACAGTATTTGCACAAACTCTGTCCACATGTAAGTGCCTAGATATTTCAGAGACCAGTGAGGAAATCCAGTGCACAAATAAAACCAATAAAAAAATCTGTATTTTCTAATTAAAAATTCTAAATGCTGTTGCTGGAAATTAATGCAAAAAATTACAAAGATACAAAAAATAAATTCAATTAATAAAACCAACTAGAATGAAATACAAAGACAATATGAAAATGTATCACTATGTTTTACTCTGTGTGTATAGTGCATAAAATTACCACATAACATTCTAATTTAAATCAGCATAAGCTGCTATGCCACATTTTTCAGTGTTAAGTGTCCAGTAATGGAAATTTAAGAATTAGCTGAGTGTTCAGATGTCTTTTGATTTTGGACACAGGAAATATTCATAGCTCAAGGTCCTTGTATTCGCTTTCATGAAAAAAGGGAGAATTTGTGCCATCTGAAAGGTCAGGGGAAACAGTGTATTTTAGCAAGCCAGGGGTACGGGGGTCAGTGCTATGTGGCAGATTTTTCAGTTCTCCTGTGCAACCAGTTCAGACTCCTTCAGCACTGCTGTTTCAGGCAGGAGGTTCTGCGTTACCATTGACAATGCTGCCATCTATTGACGCTGGTGGGCTTTTATCNCTCCAGACTGAACAGTCCCAGTTCCTGTAGTCGCTGGTTTTATTTTCCTTTAGCAGCTTCTCGCACTTTTATTGTTTTTTCTCTGTGGGATTTATCTGGCTAAATATACACACCTGCAATAACGGCACCTTGTGAGAATTGCCTCAGGCTTCCTTGAAAATCATTGGGAGAAAAAAGCACTTCCAGGGTGTGATTCATTTCTACCCAAAGTGGATAACCAACATATATCAGATGAACAGCACCCAAAAAGCATTACTGTGCTTTGCCCGTGGCTATGATATCTGACGAGTGACTAGCTCAGGCGTAAGGATCACTGTCAGACGGTAAGTAAGCACAGAAGTACAGCAAAAGGAATGTTAACCCCTTACCCAGTGGGGAGAGTTTTAAGAGATGCTACTGATTTTTAATTCATTAACTTGTATCCACATACAATGAGGCCACAGGCACTACAGAAGAGAGGTGTTATCTACATCTAACTTTGAATAAGATTAATGTCTTTTGGTCTAGTAGCCCAGCTCCACTTCTTATTTGGCAGTAAAATTGTCTTTAAGATATTTCTACCTTCCCCCCAGCTGTGCCTCTGGTAGCCTGTCCCTCAGAAATCTAGAGGTGATTAAGACAAGGCTCACGTGTCGTTTCTCACACACAAACACATGCACACATTCCCTCCCTTCACCCAAAAGAGGTATCAATCTTTTCCTGTAAACTTTATGAATTGTAGATTCAAATTATACAAGAGCTAGACCTAAGCAGGACTTGTTTTAATCCAAACATGGAATTTGCATGATGGCTGAAAATCTGCTACAAGCAATATAAAATAATATTTTCTCTTAATAAAGGACAAGCAGAGTCAATAGTTGCAACACTTTGGAAAGGCAATAATTAGTCTACAGTTCTAACAATGAATTTTTTTTATTATACTAGCAGCAATAATACACTCTTGACAAAATAATGTTCTACATACAAATTCGCATAACTTTAATGGAAGAACACATTTATGTATAAGAGATGTCAACTTCTTGAACTGTGGTACAAGAAAAACAAGTTACTGCCTACTTTCCACCCTCCTATCATCATCCTCCTATGCTGAAAACTACCGTCCTTTCAGATCTGATGCCCAGAATGGTGTTTTCAGTCTACATAAGCAGCAAAGCGTGTTGCAGATTCAAACTTTTGACACCTTTTTTACAAACCTCCAGTCATTAAACTCATTTCTTCTTAAAGAAAAAGTTAACTAAATTAATTGGCTAACTAGTGAATCTGAGTAGCTGACAAATGCTCTCTACTCTAGATATCCTACTAGATATCTAGACTGGACAACTTCAAATGCTGTTCCTCATGAAGAAATTTTCCTACTATAATAGCTGGTCTAGCCTAACATTTCACCATCTTGCCAGGAAACATTTGCCAGCAAATAATGTCCTTATTTTCAGCCTATTGGAGCAACATTGAAGGCTGCAAGGAACACAGCCATGGGAGAAAGTAATTGAAGGGGGATGTGCTGCATTATGGGACACCATTGATAAAACAGATCAATAAAACCAAAGTTCCCCTGTGATTTTCCTGGCCCCCACCCTGCGAGGGTAGATTTCATGGTGGAATCAAGAAGACCTACACTTTCCTCATCTACATTAACTTTGACAAAGAAATGGCAGGGACATTCACGTCATTTCAGACCCAGATTACGTTTTTCATGTTTCATCCATGTAGAAAAAAAGTACCAATTTACAAATCAAGAAATAATGTGAGACCTTCTCTACTGTTTTTTTGTGTGAGGGACTGCCGAAGGGCATTGTCTTTAAAAGCAAACCTTCCTCCTTCTCCTCTAATAAGGCAGACTTTAAATTCATTGAATATGGGTTTCCAAAGAAAACACAGTTCTCGGAGCAACAAATATTTTGTGGTGTGACAGATTCAGAAGCAATCCAGTGAAAGCAATCAAGTGAAACACAGAGAAAGGAATCAGTCTTCAGCAAGCAGGAAGTACTAATGTCACTGTTCAAAAAATTCATATAATCAGAGGTTTATTTTATGTGATATTCCTGTGTATCCCATAAGATAGATAACTTTTGGTGTGCTTCCAGACAATAACTGTGCAATCACAAACTAATCAAACATGTCTAATCAAGGCAGGTAGAAGGGAACAAAAAGAAGTACTGAACAAAGAGAAGGCACATTTTATAAGTAAACTTACTCAAAAGAGTAGTCTTTGAAACTGAAACATTACAAAACTAAGAACAGTACAATTTCATTTGCAAAATCTACATAGCATTGCTTGAAGTCAGCATGAGACTGATAACATTAATAAAACCAACACATGCCAACACGTAAACCCTGTGAGTTTTGCCTTCATGCCTTACTCACACACAAAGTACAGCAGCTCAGTAATAACGCCACCACCATTTCACAGAATCACAGAATCACAGAAAATTATGAATTGGAAGGGACCCACAAGGATCATCTAGTCCAACTCACCATCTAATACCCGTACAGCGACCGAGAGCACATCCCAGAGCGTAACGCCAACCTAGATCCCTCACAGTCTAGCAGGCCACTCCGAGCCGGAAGGGGCCCAGGGTCATCCAGCCCTACACCCCCCAGCTAGACCATGTCACTAAGCTCCTCGTCCAGTCTTCTCTTAAACACTTCCAGGGACGGCGACTCCACCACCTCCCTGGGCAGCCCATTCCAATATGCAATTACTCTCTCTGTGAAAAACCGCTTCCTAACGTTAAGATTAAACCTCCCCTGGCGTAGCTTGAGGCTGTGCCCTCTCGTTCTGGTGTCATCAGCCTGGAAGAAGAGGTCTACACCCATCTGGCTGCAACCTCCCCGCAGGTAGCTGTAAACAGCAATGAGGTCCCCTCTGAGCCTCCTCTTCTCCAGACTGAACAGTCCCAGTTCCTGTAGTCGCTCCTCATAGGGCCTGCCCTCCAGTCCCTTCACCATCCTCGTTGCCCTTCTCTGCACCCTCTCAAGCAGCTCAACATCCCTTTTAAACTGGGGAGCCCAGAACTGCACACAGTACTCAAGATGAGGTCTGACCAGCGCTGTTTTCAACATATACTTAACATAAGAAACACATTGAGTCCGACAAAAGGTCTACCTAGTCCATTGCACTGTTTCTGAGAGCGACTAGAGTCCTCAGTAAGGTATAGGCAAGCATATAGCAGCTCTCTCAGTGCACCAGGATTTCCTAAACCAGAGCTGAATAAGACCACAGTCAAAATCCACTGCAATATCTAGACTTCATTGCTCTGCACAGATGCTTAACACCCATGGGAAACCACACAGTGACACAGTACCTGGAAGAAAAGACGGAGATGATGGAAAGGCCACTACCATTTTAAGAGGGGTGACTTACTGCTCTCAATGTGCTGAGAATGTTAAATATATTTACATCATGTAATTAAACTCTTGGGTGTTTTACTGCAGGGCTGTCACTATCAAATTAACTCCTGCACTCTGCCATATTTGTGATAAAGCGGAAAAGTGCTGCAGCAAAGAAGCATATATTTCTGTGAATTTGATATTTTGCACTTATGATAGCAAATAATGTCCAATTCTGCCTATACAGCAATACCTCACCCTTCACGAGGAAGCGGTCTTGTCAGGGTGTTGCAAAACATCTAATTCGCAAACATGCACGGGTCATTAACATGCATACAGGCTACGCCCATCGCTCCACCCCCAGCCAATCAGGAGCACTGGAGAGTGTTTTCCACTCCTCCTCATGGGCTCTCCCAGCACAGGGGAGCAAAGGGAAGCGTTTCTAAGCCCTCCCTGCCTGGTGAGACCCCCAGAGAATCCCTCGGCTTCTCTTCAGCCACACTGCTGCTTCCGCAGCCACCGCTGGGCTGCTGCCACCGCTCATGCCTGCCCTGCCTCTGCAGGGAGAAAGCTCTGGGGCTGCAGCAGGGAAGGGGTATCCCAGGGCTCTGGTCGGCACCCGTGGAGCCTGGGAAACCTTAACTTTGCAACACTGCGACACCCGGTGCCCCTTATGGTGGCAGGTGGTGTCAGTGTCAGAGTTTCTTTCCCTTTAACTTCCACCAGTCCCAGGAGAAGCAGCGCTGGCCATATGGACCCAGCAGAACACCGCTTCCCCCTGCTGCAGTGGGGGGAGGGCATGAGGGAACAGAAGCCGCCTCCTGGCACAGCAGCAGCGGCAGTGTGGGCACATCCTGGCGCTGCCCCATCCCAGCACACAGCACTTGCCCCACTGCCGCCGCGTCCAGTCCAGCCCCACTTTCATAGGGCACCTTCTCTGGGGCTATGTCTTCACCAGGTGTGCTGCGCGTGCAGTCCCCAAGCACAGACAGCATTGCCTTCCCTGTCTGTAGCCATGGACAGGTCCAGTGGGAGTCAGACCCCTGGCTGGGCTTAGAGTAACAGGGGACAGCGTGGATTGTGGTGGTGCTGCGCTGGGTCTCAGTGGCCGCCCAGAGCATCCTGCGGCATAAGCTGAGTTGGGTTTTTTCTACTGAAAGTATTAATTAAAACCACTGAAAGTAGAGAGGACAAGTAGGTGTTAGCTCTGATGGTAGCAAGGAACCTCAGAGGGGTCATCCTTGCCAGGATCAGTGGTGGGAGCCATGCTCATGTATTACAGCCTATCCATGATTTGTCCAGAGAAGGTCACAGATGATGGGATGGCATGTTCGAGCGAGGTTACTGTGCTATTCAGTACAGTACAGCTGAGGGGTTTATTGATCATGAAGATACACACAGCAAGATTATGGCATGAGGAAAGGCTGAGGGAACTGGGCTTGTTCAGTCTGGAAAAGAAGAAGGCTTAGGAGCCTTTTTGCAGCTTCCAGTACCTGAAGGGAACTTACAGGAAAGATGGGGCAATATTATTTACAAGGGGATGTAGTGACAGGACAAAGGAGAATAGCTACAAACTGACAGAGGGTAGTTTGAGATAAGACATTAGGAAAAGTTCTTTACTATGAGGGTGGTGAGGCACTGGAACAAATTGCTCAGAAAAGTTGTGGATGGATGCCTCATCCCCGGAAGAGTTCAAGGTGATGTTGGATGGGGTTCTGAGCAACCTGGTCTAGTGAAAGGTGTTCCTGCCCCCCTGCAAGGGACTTGGAACTAGATAACCTTTAAGGTCCCTTCCAACCCAAATCATTGTATGATTCTGTGACCTTATGGTTCTCTGTTAATACAATAGCAAGCAAATTTAAGATAAATAGTGTAAAATGCCACACAGGAGAAAACACAATTGCTGCTTTGCCAGCCATAGCAGGTCCCCAAGGGCCTGTTTACAAGTGGTCCTATGAAAATACCAGCTCAGCACAGAACCTGAACAGAAAGTTTAGAAATTAATCAGGGAAACGAATAATCATCAAGGGGCAAAGTATGACAGCGCCACATCACAGCACATCCAGGTTTTGAGTAACACTTTAGCTTGTTGAGCACTGTATGCACTCTTAGACCAGCGGTGGTAAATGAGGGGTCAGGCAGGGCAGCAGGAGCTCACAGCTTCTCCAGAGAAGGGCAACCAAGCTGGTGAAGGCTTCAGAGCACGAGTCCTATCAAAAGCGGCGGAGGGAGCTGAGGTTCCTTAGCCTGGAGGAAATGAGGCCAAGGAATATCCTTATTACTCTGTACAACTCCCTGAAAGGATGTAGCCAGATGGAGGTCAGGTTCTTCTCCCAGGCAACCAGTGACAGGACAAAAGGTCATAAACTGTGCCACGAGAGGTTTAGGTTGGACATCAGGAGGAATTTCTTCACGGAAAGGGTTATTAGATGCTGGAATGGACTGCCCAGGGAGTCACTGTCCCTGGAGATGCTTAAGGAAAGACTGGATGTGGTCTAGCGGATTCGATGACCTCAGAGGTTCTTTCCAAGCTTATTGACTTTGTGACCCTGTGACTCTGGGGGCTCACAGCGCCGTTCCCGTGAGGGGCAGGCGGCTCCGAGGAGCATCTCCTTCGGGAAGCGGCTCCCGGCGGCTCCTCCCCCGCGCACCGCGAGATGGCGCCGCGGGGCTGGGCAGAGAAGGGGCGGAAGCGGCGGGGGAAGCGCTGTGCCCGCCGGAACGGAGAGAGGGCGGGAGCGACACAGGCGGCTCTGCCGGGCTCCCTCGCCTCCCCTGCCCTCCTCTCCCATCGCCCTCCGGAGTCTCAGGCTGCCCGGGTGGGTGCGGGGGTGGCGCTGCCTCCTCGCAGGTTTCGGGGGGAGAGCAAAGGGGGCCGGGCGAGAGGCGGCGGGAGACCCAAGGGCTCGGGGGGAAGGTGTGGGAGCCCGGGCGGGGCGGAGCGGCGGCGGTTGTGGCACCGGGCCGTGGTTATGGCAGCTGTGCGGGCGCGGAGCTTTTGCCGTCTCTGGCGCATGTGGTCCCGGGCCTGAGGCGGCGGTGAGCTGGGGCAGAGCGGTGCTCTGTGGCCGCGACACAAGGCCTGTGCTGCTGCCAGCCCTCGGGTGTAATTACATAATGGTTTGCCCTGTTTGCAGAGGCGAGAACCGCTCAGCGGTTCTGTGTCCCTTGAAATCACTGGCCTGAATCTGGGCTGGACACCTGCGCGACCCGGGAATGAATTCTGCTTTCAGAAGCAGTAATGGAGAAGTTTCATCTTCCTCGTTTATGACCAAACTGACCAGCCGTGCACGAAACACTTACTGAGGCTACTTACAGTGTGCAGCTTTTAGCACTTTGCCTTTCACCTCTGATTTTTGGCCCAAGTAGCTTTTGGGTTTATGTCGTGGAGCTCAGCGGGTAAAGACCCTGTTTTGGGGACCCCGTTTTGAGGATTACACAGTCTCAGCCTCTGCTGGGGCCGAAAGAGCCATAATACATACAGTAAAGTTGGATAGCATTATTTTGTTTTATGTGTAATTTGTATCCTTTCCATCCACAGGAATTGATTGCTGCTGTTGTAAGGACACTGATGCAAACATCCTAGTGATAGGTGGGTCTCCATAGTGCTCCTGTTGGGATGAGAACCAGCCATAACTATCCTGAGTGCTGGACAGGTCTTGTATTTACAGCCATTCGCAAACAGGAATGCAGTGGGTGTCGTGTTGGGAGTTTTTACCTCTCTTTTTAAGGGAAATGACTTTTGCTGCCAACTGTCTCAGCAATCACAGGCTTATATTTCTCCATGACTGTAACTAGGGCGCTTCGGTATTAAAGTTAACGTCACAGACTGGCAGTGCACAGTATTAATCTGAAGCACAGAACGTCAAACCATTTTTCAGACATTTCTCTCTTCTGATAGTAATTTTACACTGAGAATAAGCATAAAATGAAATGGGTGTTTATGGGAGGATGCACACTGTTGACATTGTCACGTGGCATTTGTTTCTTCCTGAACTCTTCGAAGCTTTTTATCTAGTATGTAGTAAGGTGAGTTCAAAAAACAAAGCACATGCTTATGTGCTTATGGCTTAAATTGTGAAACTTGCTGCCATGGGATGTCGCGGAAACACCAAATATTCATTGGGTTAGAGAAATTACATATTCCGGCTTTAAGTGCCAAAACCAGTTTGGAGCTGGAAAAAAAAACTTGGAACTGCCACTTGCTGAAATCAGGAGAAATGTACCTGGAAAAGTAATTCCTGTGTTGCATTTTACTGGGTGTGTGTTACTAACCTTTGCCAGAAATTGGGTGCTGAGTTAGAGACAGCTCTGGCTTGACTGAGGACACCTCTCACAACAGACAAAAGCAGTTGTGGGCACAGGGGGTTATCAGCTGTCTGTTTTCTGGGACGTTCAAATGTGCGTTTTCAGGAAAGATTTGTGTAAATATGTTTCTTTGAAACCCGCTGAACTTAATGAAAATTCACCTTCCTTGCATAACACCTTACATTTTTATCGTAACACCAGGCAACAGGTTAATTAATCTTGTGTTGATGGATGTTGTGAGTAGCTGAACCCTCGCTGATCCCACAGTGGGCTTTGAGCTGTCCCCGTCGTCTCCAGCCACCGTGTGGCAGCGCAGTATCCAACACACCCCTAACGTTGAATATAAGCCCCAGTGTGTTGTGGTTGTGTTTCACAATATGACAGACATTGTCACAATTCCTGTTGACTTTGGGGGAGTCATTGAATACTGTTATTGCTTTATTAATTTAAATGCTGTCATTGCTTTATTTTCACTAGTGCTCACCTGGCTCAAGCTGGTAAGGGAACAAGCATGTTTTGATGAAAGGGAGTGCATCTCTGGTTCATTACCAGTGGAGAAATAGTTTTAAAGTGTGAAAAGGAAGTAAATAAAATTTTTAAATTTCCATCCTTAATGATCAGGATGGGCAAACAAATCTCTTGTTTTAAGTTCTGCATTTGCTGGTGAGTTTCATGTGTTCAGTTGCTTCCATATTTTATTTTTAAAAGTGTAAATTATATAAGTAGAGCTACCATATTGTTTTCTGCTGCTTGTCATATTTCTTATGTAGCTTGCTTTGGAAGAGTAATTCATCTGAAATAAAACAAACTCATTCTTTAATTTAGTGTCCAGGGTTGCAGCATTGTTATGCTCTGCTTTATATTTGCAGTATAATGTTTCATAAATACTTTATGAAAACAATTAAAGTTTCTGTGTTTGGCAAAACAGGTTTTTCATATTTGGTAAACCAATACAGTTGGATAGTTTTTCCAGGGTTTTTCCCCTCCTTCGTTTTCCGAAAGCAAATGTACATGTTTTTTATTAATAATAAAGTCTCAGACTTAACCACTTACTGGTTTAAAAAGTGTATTTGCATTAAACTTGAAGCTGATTTCTGTTTATGCTGAAGCTAGTTCAAAGAATTCTTTGCCATGTAGGAATTAGAGTGTGCATGAAAATTAAGCACATGTGCTTTTTCTGAAGTGGAAAATGAAGGAATCGTCTACCATGGGCTTAGGGTTTTAGATATGAGAAAAAGACATTATGGCAACCTTTACAGTATCCAGATGTGCGTGGGAGAGACAAAAAGTACATCATGAGAGTGGAAATGAAAGTTTGTTTGTAAATAAAAGGCTGTTGTTGGAAATGACATGTTTGAAGTGCACAAAGAGAATGCACAAAATCTTCTATGCATGTGTGTGATTTGAGTGTTACAAGTCATCAAAAGTGTTTTGCAATGACCTCAGCACTAGGTTTTCTTCTTACTCTAAGCAGACAGGAGAGAACAGAGGGAACTCACGTGCTTTGATTGCCTAAATCAGATTGCCTGGATCTGCAGCCATCAATTGCAATGGGACAGCTCGTGTACGTAGAGCTCCTTGTAGATAGGCTGGTCTTACCAGGGCTGTATGAGTTTGAGCTTAGTGTGGGCTCTGGAAAGGAGTAATTTGCTTTTGTGGTTGCTGCATGATTTGCATTTTGTTTGAATGTGGCTCATGTTGTTCTCCTTTCACTCAATATGGCTTATCTTAAGAGGCAAAAAGCTGCTTTTTAATCAGTATTGTTACACGAGGCAGAACACAACTGCTGTATATATTCTGTTCATGTGTGTTTTGTAAAAATTCTAGTTTTATTCTTTTATAAATCTACAGCAGTTTTAAGTGTTGTCTTGGCTGTATTCCAGCATTTCTGGGAATAGTATTTGACCATTTCTTAGGGGTAGCAATAGGTAGTTTAATGTACTGAGTTGCTTTTTCGTTTCATTGGCACTCACCTACCAAAGTTCAAGTTGAGGATGAGAGTGTCAGGAGAAATATGTGGATGGAGCAGCTAACGTCTTCATGTAATAACATAATTGCCAGATAGAGAGGGGATCCAGAATATTTCTCAGTTATTTGTGCTGGTAAATCACACTGAAAATGTTGGTATAAATGCTGCCTGATGGTTATGGGTGTCTATGGTTATGTTCTTTCTTTTTCCTCTCTTTTTCCTTTTTTTTTTTCCCCTCATCTGGTTGCCTCTCTTCCTTTAGCGTTTTCTTCGCATTTAAAAAATGCAACTACAACCTGAATTGACTTGTGTTTTCTTTATGGGAGGCAGGATCAGACGCTGGATTAAAAAACTGAAGTGAAAGGAGGGACTATATGCAGTTATAAGTGCTCCACAGGTTTAAACAGAAATCTACTGCTTGAGTGGAGTGAAGATGAGTTTAATCATTTTATGACTATTGCTTTTTCTATACAAATCCCTGTGCAAGCACCACTGAAAAGTGAGAACCATATGTTTCCTTAAAGATTATGATTCATTTGGCATTAACTTGGAAAACAAAGGTTTTAGAAGCATGAAGTATGGTAGAAAAGAGAAAAGTAACGGGAGAAGTGTTCAGTCCCAGCATTTTAGGCTGCATTGTGTAGAAGGCTCCCTTTTAATTTTCTTACTGTCGTGGGGAATTTTAAGGAGTGGGATTTTTACTGATGATAATCACAATCTGTAAATGAGACTTTAACTATGCACAACAGAGAAGAGATATTTAATAGTTGTAGGCCATAATACTCAAGTAGAACAAAAATAAATTCATTGCCTGTGACAATCTTAGTATCTATATTATGAATTAAAAACTTACTGTTTTCTTTTCTAGTTCACCAGAACAAGCTCCACAAGAGATGGTAAGAGATTTTTCTGGATTTCTGAGTCATAGCTTAGTCACATATTTATATACAAAATGCATATAAACACTTTTCTTGAACTGTGAATGTAGACATGTAAAAATTACATGTGAAAGTAGCTAAATTACTTTGAAAATAGAATTCAGAGTGCAACAATGAGTGATTTGTCCGCTCCTGGGAAGACTCCAGAGACATAACAAGAAAATAACAGAGGGCTCTGATCATTTGCCTGAGATTTATAGCTTTTGTTTCCTTGAGGAAATCTCTTATTTCCATTTATTCCACAGCTGAAAAAGCAGACACAGAACTAAATTAGACTAAAAGTGTTCTTTTCCCTTTTCCATCCCAATGTAAAACATCTCTATAATTTCTTTTGTAACAGATGTATTTTTAAAATTCAAGTATAAGAGGGGTTTTCAAGGGTCACTTTCAACCAAAAAACCCACAAAAGTAGTTGGACGTGCACCAGCATTAGAGTTCTGTCTGCATGAACTGGCTTTTTGTCTTCCTTTGCTCTAAATTAACAACTGGAGCTAGTCAGCTAGACAAATCAACCAACTGTATTCCAGAGTTTTCAGTAAAGTCATCAAGGCCCTTTTTAGAAACATATTAGAAGAACTGGAGATAATTTCTGAGCTTTAAAAGATATATTGTCTTCTTTGGAGATATGTATATAGAATGTAGGAGGTACCTGCCTTTGTCAGGTCTTCACAGTGTTTCAGAAATGGATTTTAAAGTATTCTTATCTATCTGCTGAAGCATGAGAAGTCAGTGTGACAGTCTTAAGCAAAGGGAAACAGTAAATAAAACATTGTTGATCCTAGCTTTTAGGTAGTTGGATGATTAAGAATGAAGAAATTCCATATGGAAGGCAGATGGTTTTCTTGTACCCACTCATTTTGGGAATAAATAATCAAAAATGCATGGTCCTGTAGCAGTGCTGTGTTAGACCAAGAGGAAAATAACAAGTTTCATCTCCATGAATTCTTACCCTTCAGGGAAGATAAGTTGTCTGCACAGTTAAATCATGTATCAGAGCTCCACAGCCCTTCACAGATTGGTTGGAATCTTTGACTAGAAATATCTTAAAGAATGTAATTTTGTTATGGGTTTTCTCTATGTACTCTGTTAGCTGAAGG
Source organism: Pitta sordida (assembly GCA_013390025.1). Classification (NCBI taxonomy): domain Eukaryota; kingdom Metazoa; phylum Chordata; class Aves; order Passeriformes; family Pittidae; genus Pitta; species Pitta sordida. Next base: position 3,600 of record WEKX01006354.1, on the reverse strand, counting down.
TATTTTGTTTCTGACATTAAAAAGAGATAGTACTTAGATATTCTTTTGGGATAATGGGCTCAATTTTGCAGAAATTTGGCAGCATGAGAGTTACCATTATTATTCCAAACTCACTAGCATTTACATTATTGCCCGAGAACCAGAACGTGAAAACAAATACAAGTAAACCAAATCAATTTATCTTGATAGCGTTAGCATTAAATGGAAAGTATTTCTTAGGCTTATTTTCTTCTGTTTTGCTTTGAGATGGTTTTTTTCCAAAGAATCAATTATTTTAAGACTATAGAATGGTGCCAGTGCCAGTCAAGAAAACAGTCTTAAAGATTTTTGTTTTATATGCCCTTTAAAAAACACAAGAAAACAAAAAAAACCCTCCTTAATAAAGGACTGTAAATGTTGTGTTCATCTCTGAAAACCTCGGCTAATCTTGCCATAGTTTTGAGTGTTTGCCAAAACATGGGTTAATTAGAATTTTCTAATTTAAAGTACAGGCTTTCCATTTTAGCCCAAATAAAAGATTTTCTATGGAAATTAAGACCTGGGGGGAAGGAAAGAAAGGTTTGTTATTTAGTTTACTTGTTCTTAGGCTCTAGTTTACTTTATAGTCTTGTTTTAAGATCCTCTAGTCCACTTTTTGAGAGTGGGATGAAAAGGGAGATGAAATGCCTTGTACAAAGGGAGCATAAGGCTGCAGGGACTTTGTAGTTGCTGGTGAGGTGAAATCTGATCAGTGTAAAACTGCTTTTTCAGGAAAACTAAGATTAGCCAGAAGACAGGAGAAGGTGTGTTACAGCATGTTGTGCTCTATAGACCTGGTTTTGTCCATACTTTATCAGTGGCACTTTATTTCCTCTTTTTATGTATTGGCTGCTGATGAGTACAAAAGGGAGGTTTACTGGCAGCTTGCATTTGGCTAAACACAGCCTTGTTTTTGATCAAGGCCGTGATTGATATATGAACTTCTCTGAATTGCCTTTTGACCTTTACTGAGAAACTTACTTTGGCAGGCAGATGCAGGAAATATGGTACTGGATAAAATGAATGCCTTTGTTTAATATGGAGGAATTTTAATCTCTTGTGTTTTCTGTCTGCGGATTTGGAAATCAGGTGTAAGTTGTAATACCTACACCTTGGAATGATTGAGTTCTTACAACTCACGCGAGTGGCTAAGGAATTGTGGAATATATCCACATAGCAAATTCCCTAAAAAGAACTGATTTACACTGTAGTCACATGAACACGTGGAAAATACCTTCTGCATTCTTCTTCTGGATAGTTCTTCACTGGTAGTTTTGTTGATGCAAAACCAGTCTCTTGTAGGAGTAGTGAAGTGTAGTGCACACGCACTGTGTTGTCATTTCTCAAAACTTCATGATTTGTCACAAGTAAAGGATGACTAGTGATTACAAGGCAGAATTGTACTTGAATTTACAGTGTTTCTTCCTTCAATTACTGTTTGTTTTCTCTCTTTGTTTATGGCTTTTTTCTTTTTTTTTTTTTTTTTTTTGAGGGATTGTTGATTTTTCAGTGTTCTTTCCCTCTCCCCCATGTTTTGGCCCCAGGAAGACACCAAACCGTGGTATTCCCAGGAGGTGTACACAAGGTACTGGAAGCACTATGACTTTGCCATGCGCTGGATGCGCAGGCACCAGAGAGCCTACAGGAAAGCCATGGAGTCCTTTTATCACCTCCCATGGCATCCTTCTGCAGCCTGTCCAAGCAACCACTACGCAGATTGGGATGGGAATGATCTGCCACAACCCCAAAACTATTCTTCCCGCTACCGGCCACGCGGCAGAGCTCAGTACCGTGGGGATGCTCAGCAGGGCACAGGTGCCCACCACGGGAGAGAGGATGCTGACGACGACTCCGAAATGGAGGAGGATGCTGAAAGGGGCTCCGAATTGGAGGAAGGCTCTGAGTCTGAAGGGGAGATAGAATATGACTTGAGTAACATGGAGATCACAGAGGAGCTTCGCCAGTTCTTTGCAGAGACAGAGAGGCACCGGGAAGAGCTGCGTAAGTCCATACTTGTTCTGTGTTTTCTGCTATTTGGTACCTGTAACACTGAGTGCTGGATGTCTTCAACATTTACAGGTTTCCCAAGAATTTACAGAAATAGGCACTGCAAGCAAGCCAAACAGAGTGAAGTAGGCAAAACTGATGGGTACAGTTAAGAAATTGATCTCTGAGAATGTTTGAAAGTTGTTTGGTGAGGGAGAGAGAGAGAAAATTATGACCACAACAAGGAGAGTAACGCTTGTCCAGAAGTCAGTGCTGAAGGAAAAAACACCAGAATTTTTATGGTTAAATCTAGTTGATGTGCTGTATTTCTGACAGGGGAACACACAGGAAATGCTTTACTACAACTCTGAATCTTAGAGTAATACATACCTCAGTGTATTTTATAACGTGGAGGAGCCATTTTGTTTGTTATTCTTTGGCTAACCCTGACAGTCAAATTTCATGACCCTTTTCTGCTTCCCCTGCATTGTCTTCATTCTGTACTACACCACAAGTTTCTCTTTGTTTTGCCTCTTTATCTGGACCCAACTCCTTTAGCAGGGAATGTAAGCCAAAGACTTCAGATTTTTCTGAGGTCTTGATCCTCAGAGGTATTCGTCATTTTTGTTTCTGTGAAATCCTTTAAAGAAATAAAGTACTGTGCTGTACTTCATTGACACTTAACTCATATCCAGATGTTGCAGACAAATTTATCATCTCTCTGAAGAAAGCAACATGATGTAAATAACTTTTCCCACGACTCCAGTAGGAAATGCCCAGAATGAATGCTTAGTGGAGCTTTCTCTGAAAGAAAAAATGTTCTAAAAATGTATAATAAAGGCAATGATTGGGAAGGAAAGATAAAAATGGTTTTATTTTAAGTTCTTTGATCAGAGGGTATCTAGTGAGCTGAAACAACTCATCCTAACTTCACACTTCCCATCGGTATGATGCACAGTTGATCTGGTTAGCAGAGGAAGGTGAGTTAAGGAGCTCAGCTGTAGTGCCTGATGTCAATCTTTCTTACCATGCTTTTGCAGAGTCAGCTTGGTGTTCTCTGTTGAAACATTCCTTTGATGAGGTACATGATGCTTTAAGATGCTGTGTTGCTTCTGGAAATGCATATTGTTTTCTTTGGATTTATTTTGGCTGTTACAGTTAATGGTGGTTAAAGGTATTCAAGTGATTAAAGTTGTGTCCTGGGAAGTGGAAAATCTGGGCTCAGAGATGTTCTCTGTCGCAGATGTCCTGTATGACCTTGGTATAGCTATTTAATCTCTTCCTGACCCCTTGCTGGCTGCTCTTGCTAAAAATATGATTTGGTTCTTTGTGATGAGCAGGTGAATTGGGATGAGGTTCATGACTCAGAATACAGATTTTACTTTTGTTCCTTCCATCACAGCAGTACTTGGAGCCTTTTGTAATGATTGTCTCTGCTGTGTGCTGTGTAGTAACCTAGTTCTGGGTAAGTGTAACTCTGTTCACTTCAGTGGCACCGCTGCAGATCTTCATGCAAACTTAAGCAGGCTCTGGTCTTTAGCTACTGCATGCCTCAGTTTCTTTAGTATCTTCCCTCACAAAGTGAAGATAATACTA
>WEKX01006351.1:10031-27136 GCA_013390025.1 Pitta sordida | reverse complement strand
GCCTCTCTAGTTTTTCTCCTGCATGATTTGGCGACTTCCTTAAACACACCCTGACTTACCTCCCCTTTTTTCCAAAGGCTGTACATCCTCCTTTTTTCCCCTAGTTCTTTCAGGAGCTCTTTGCTCATCCAGACCAGCCTTCTGCCCCTCCAACCCAATTTTCAGCACATTGGGACCACCTGCTTCTGTGCCTTCATGAGCTCATTCATAAAGTATATCCATCCTTCCTGGACCCCCCTGCCATTAAGGGCTGTTTCCCATGGTACCCTCCCAATTAATTTCTTACACAGTCCTAAGTCTGCCTTCCGGAAATCGAGCATGGAGGTTTGGTTCATGTCCTTTCTTGTCACACTGCCGATTGTAAACTCTGTGATCTCATGGTCACTACATCCCAGATTTCCTCCAACCACAATATCACAAACCAGCCCTTCCTTATTTGTAAACAATAGGTCTAGCACAGCCTCTCCCCTGATATGTGTCAAATTGACACTGGCAAACAACAGAAGAACATCCCAACCACCCCCCAAAACCACCCACACAAAGAGAATATCCCTTAGATACCTAAATGCTGGGCAGTAGGATACAAGCTGCCCTTCCAAACAACAATCAGGGAGTGGCTTCTGTCCCATCTGAGGGACTGGGCTTTCTCAGGGAAGGGAAACAAAGCCAGCTGGCAGACAAACCCAGGAAGATGTTGATAGAAAGCTGAATCCAGGTCCAAAAGTCCTCTCCTCCTCAGCAGCCAGGCAGGAAGACACAGGGAAACAGCAACTGAGGCAGGGGAAGCAGGAGTCCGAAGCAAAGGCAGGAACTCCAAAGTTCAGCAGCACCAGCTCTCACAGCAGCAAGTTCTCAGCACGACCAAGGAAGGAAAAAAGGGCAAGGCTGCAGGTGTGCAACAGTATTTAAAGGCTTTAAATACTAAAAAGTATTTAAAGTTCCCAACATGCAAGGTCAAAAGCCCGGGAAACAAGGCTTTTAGGGAATTGAGGTTCTGCTCTCTTCAGTGGCTAACTTGTCACCTTTTTAGGGGAGCAGTTAGCTTGCCTACAATTCCCAGAATTCTCCTGGGCATTCCCGGTGGGAGAACTCTTGTTTTTCTGGTGGTGAAGATATCAGCTTCCATTACTCAGCCTCGTGGCCCTCCAGACTTGCCTCTGAAAAGGTACTCCTCTCTCTCTTCCGGAGAATTCCCAGGGCTTAAACTCAACCAAGGAGGATCTCAAACCCTGTCATGAATCCTCCCATTTCCCCTGGTCCCTCTCCCCCCCAGCCCCCACTCTCTGAACTCAGGGTGGGGTGCAAGGGGAAAAAAAGAGGGAAACGAAAAAAAAGCAGTTAAAACTTTTCCTCCGTAAACATGTAAAAAGAAACCAAACCCATGACATAAGCAACCGTGACTCTCAGCCTGTCTTCAGAGCAGAGCTGCTGCAGCCCAGAGTGCAAATGCTGCACTCCAGATATGGTCTCAAAAGAGCAGAGGGAAGAATCTCCATCCTTGACCTGCTGCTCACACCTCTTTTGATGCAGCATCAGATGCAGGTGGTTTTCTGGGCTATGAGTGCACATTGTCAGATCACGCTGAGCTTTTCATCCACCACTTCCAACAAGTCCTACAATTTTCTATTTTATCAAGAATTCTATTCTTGATACATTGTCTGCCCAGACTGTATTTGTGCTTGAGATTGCCTGACTTGTATGCAGGACCTTGCACTTGGCCTTGTTCCACTTGATGAGATTCTCCTGAACCAACCTCTAAAGTCTGTCAAGTCCCCTCTGAAAGATATTCCTTCCCTCCAGCATGTGAACTGCATCATACAGCTTGGTATCTCTTGGTCAACAATCTCATCTCTCCCCAGGCAGAGAGAATTTCATGCACTCCAGTTGGTCATTGACGTAGGAGATAGACCCCTCCTTGTCTTCCCTGCCTGTCCTTCCTGAAGAGACTGTATCATTTCATTCCAACTGTCCAATCATAGAATCTATCCCACCACATATCTGTGATGCCAATAAGATCATAGTGCACACCTCTAACTCCTCTTGTTTATTCCCCACACTACATGCTTTTTCACACAGGCATTCAAGTTGACCTCTTAATGAAGTCTACTTGCTGACTGAAGTGAGAGAAATTCCTTTGTGCTGTTCCTGAAGTACTCTCCTGCTGACCTGCAGTCTCTCTGCAGGCCCTGGGCATGTCTTGCTGTCACTGGTCAAGGAGGCATGATGGATTGAGATTCCCCTTCCTCAGCAACATTTGTTTAAAGCCCTCTTCACTAGCTTGGCAAGCCTATGACTGAAAGTCCTCTTCCCCTTCTCTTACTGGTGTTCCTCCTCAGTCCTCAATAGAACAGGTTTCTCAAAGTAAGTCTCATGGTCCAAGTAGCTGAACCCCTGGCTATAGCACCAGTTCTCTAACCATAATCTGATTAATCTACCATTGCTGATTCACCAGATGTGACTAACACTTTCAAATCCCTACACTGACTGAGGACTGATGAAAAACTGCCTGCACTCCAGACTCCCTTACTGCCATTCCCATGGCTCTGTAATCCTTCTTGATTGATGCTCAGACTACTCCATTCTGTATCACTGGTGCAACAACAGCAGTCCCCCAACTGGGCACAGCTTTTGCAGCCAGATCCACTGCCTGTCCCTGCCCTGACAGAGGGGTCAAGACGCTCCCCACAGTGTGAAATATGCAATGAGACAGTGCAACCCCCCACAAAGTGGAGCACAGCTGTGAGGGTCATACCATTGGCCTGGACATATCGTTAAAGAAGGGCGCCCCGTTGCTGGATTACATGGACTATCTACTCAACCCATGGAACGCTGCTCGTTTAGAGAGGCATCCTTCCACACACACTACCTGTCTGTCTGTCACCATGCCCTGTCTGCCTGCTCGGTCTGTCATAGTGTTCCTACTTTCCTTAAGAGCTGGAGGAATATTGTGGTAAATAGGTGCCAGCCTGTATTATGACTAGTTTTGGGTGGGATAGGTTAGTCCCTGATAAGAACCTAGGCAGAGATCTTCAATGGCTGTCATCTGGGCTAACATTGCTGAAATGAATGGACTTGCCTAACACAAATTTACACACACAGAATTACACACAGAATATTATGAGTTGGAAGGGACCCACAAGGATCATCTAGTTAGAATCCAACATACATAAATAGTCTCACATACATATTTATAACCAATAAATCTTCAGCAGTTTCCAGGGAACATATACACTCCAAACTCTTGTTTCTGACTGACTTTATTATGTTCTTTTACAAATTTAATGAAGGTGGATGATTCAGTTTAATTACCTGCTTCAGTTCCTCGATGATTCTTTCAAATATAAAACATCATAATTTGGTCATATAGAAATTTACAGTATTTACCATCGATTATGTTCTTAAAAATTACCAAGCAATTAAAAAAAAAAAAGTATTGTCTTTTTTTTTCCTGAAAAACTGAGTACTCTCCAAGTGATTGTATCACTTCAAATTTATAGACTGTACATCTGTCTTCAGAATGTGCATTCAGAAATTGTTCTACTGGCTGTCTTGTACTTTCTACACAGATGCACACATATCACTAACATGTGTGTTCAATTGTATGATACTGGAAGATTGAATTCACAGAGACTAGAGCTTCAGTCTTCAGCTTTAGAGTTCTAAGATAAGCTTTACATTAATCTACAAGCTCAGAAGCTTTTGTTAATTTCTTCATGTTTCCTGCTGTGTAAAGACATAAATAAATGTAATATAAAAAATTGGTATTATGAAATCACATAAATTCTATATCTGATTGCCTAATCTTTAATTTGCAGAAAGATTTAGGTCCATGCACCTAATTCTGAAAAGTACTGAGATATTTAATGTTAAGCAACTAGCCATTTGAATGATTTTGTGTGATTGCACTGGGTTTGTATGGCAAGGCTTAGACAATGGCATGACAGGAGTGATTGTACGAAAAGCTATCAGAATCTTCCCCTCATGTTCGACAGAGTCAATTCCAAATGTCTCCAAGAGGGACCCACTATTGGCCAGGGCCAGTGAAGAAGGCGGGTAAGGAGGTGCTTCAGGCAACAGAACAGAGATTCCTCTGCAGCATGTGGTGAAAATCAAGGTGTAAGTGTAGAAGATTTTTTCCACTAAATTTATTACGAGGAGTTAGTTTCATTTCACTTAGAAGTCTTTTCTGCCTGGAAGAGGCATTAACAGTGCAAGTGGAACATGCACTTTAGAAAGAAGTCTCTAATCCAAAAGGGAGTGGTTTTTTCTAAATTTACTTCAGACTAGCTTTACTGTCTCACAGATTTAACTAGCTTCATCATAAACTGTATGAACTGTAGTATGTTCAAGATTATTAGACACATAGTATTTTTATATTCCTAGCATTGTGGTGTTTATCCTTCTGGGTATTTTACTATGCTATTTAAAATACAGCGACACCATTTTGTCTTTTATAACTTCTCAAAAGGAATTACAATTTGATATCTCTCTCATGGTTTCATTTGAGAGCATAAATACAGTTCAAAACAAATATAATTTCACAAATTCAATACAAATTTTCAGTGTCTATAGTAGAATGATTTTTTCATGTATTAAACCCATTCATTTTTCCAGGAAGTTTTTTTAAATGAGTATATTTTTTTAACATTATATTGTCTTTGTGATATAGTGTTGTAAATATATTGTAAAATATATCTCATTCCAAAGTTTGCTATTGTTGTGTCCTTTTTAGTTTAATATGCAATTCAGAATATATCTATTATACTGTGTCAAAATCTAATAGTCATTTCTCAAGCAAAACTGTCCGTAATTGAAAATATGTATTACTATCTTCCAGAGAGAAGACTGTTGGTTTATAAAGCGCAATCAAGATTTTCTTTCTAATACTTAACAGATTCCAGTATTTAGTTAATATGCCTTACATAAAACACAGTTTTTCAGGCAGATGATTACGCACTGATGTTCTGGAATTAGATCTGTGTCTGCCTTGCATCACTAGCAGATCAAGTCCAGCTGGAATCCAGTCACTATGTTCAATGAGAACTGTGCATAATATTTTACAAATCATCAAGTTTACTTCAAGAAATATTCACAAGAAGTTATAGCTACTTATGATTGGACGGTACATCAGTTTTCCTAAATTATTAATTGAATACTTATATTTTATGCTACACGTATTTTTCAGATTTTAAAAAAAATCTGACCAACATTCATATCAGATTTCTATTTTTCATCTGAAATTTAAGGGGTTTTGCACAAATGATTCATTAAAAAAACTGTGATAATAACATTTTAAAAAATATTTATAGTAAGAATTCTGAATTTGCTATCCTTGTCAGCTGAAACCCACATAAGGGTGGGAAAAAGTAGTCATTATGGATGCAAATCAGAGTTTTTGCTTATGCAATGACTATGCATATTTTGCTCAACTAACTTGTTGCTTGAAATTGTAATTAACCTCAAAATTTAAAAAGTTATGATGTTCAATCCATTTTTCAGGAGATAATAATTCTTTCTGGGGAGAGAGGAGTTATTTTTTTAAGAAAAATATAGTGAACATATTGCTGGGATACAGTTAAGATAAACTAAAAAGCTTAGCTGGTTCAAAAATGTTGACTGTCTGTTGCAAGATCAGTACAATCCCATGAAGTATTGAGGCTGGACAAATCAAATAATGCTAACTATGAAGAAAGTCATGCAGCTATGATAAAAAGATTTGTGTTGTTCCACAATGCAATGGATTATAGGAGTATACAAGATCCAAAAATATCTTAGTCCTTTACCAGTGCATTCCTAAGAATACATAAAACACGTCAGCAACTCTGTTATAGATTATAGAAGGAGAGGGTTATTTGCATAAGGAAGGAATTGTTAATTCCTTCCTATCTGTATTCAGAAGTTTTGCTAGGCACAGAGAAAATCTGAGTGTGTTATTCACGAACTAGAAGTAGTGTGGACTCTTTTTGTATTAGATAGTGACAGAAAAGTATACATGGCAATGTTATTTTTTTAGCAGGTTGCCATGGACTATGTAAGTGTAAAGCTTCTCCCAATTCTGATTTGACTCTTCGCCATAATTTACCTAAATAATTACCTGTCACATATATTTTCAGCTACATGCAACTTTTCATTATGTTCATTTCTGTAATTTTTTTTTAATTATTTGGTGATTAGATCAGATTTTGGTAATCATTTCTTCCAACATCAAATATCATGTTTGCTTATTTTATGTTCATTCTTATTTTCCTTCAGAACAGCTATATTTCAAGTTCTTAAGTCTGAGTGCATGTTTTTACTTAAAAATGCATATTAAGTTTCTACTGTAAATTGTCTTTATTTTGCTCTTTATATACAGAAATTTCAAGTGGATTGGAAGAAGACTTTATGTAGCATGGGAATTTCTTCATCAAGATATTTCTTATATTATTTGTATTTGCAATGAATTCCAAGAGCAGAGAAGTTATATGGGGGGGAGAGGAAAGTGAACTGTTATATCTTTTCTGGTATTTTCATGTCGAACAGTGCCAGGTCAATTATAAACCCGGGACTGTATTGCAGTCACATATTTCTAGAATAATAGATTAGCAGTACACAGTTTGGCTAATGTTCACTGAAGTGTTCTGGTACCCGTAAAGCTGAAAGCCTTAAAGAGTTGTTCTGAAACTGTTACTGGTGATGACCTCAAGAAGTATAGCCTTCATCTTAACATTTACTATTTTCAGGGTGGCTTGTTTTTGCCATCTGGATGATAATTTCATTATGCAACCAATTTTGTTCTGTAAATTTGATCCTTCCCTTTCTTCAGTTGTTTTTCATTTTTTTCTCTTTTTTTTTTAATTGCAAAAGCATTTTGGTATAAATAAATTTTAGCTCAAGTGTTCTTAAAAAATAAAATGTTCCTTTCTGTACAGATTAGTGACTTGTGTACTATTGCTGCTTTTAGTGTTCTTTTCCAAGACATATTTCGTACATTTGGTTTTGATGTCTAAATTTACAGGCTGAGTGCTTGTAGTTAAGTCAATATTTGAGCTATGCAACATAGGCATTCACAGAAAGGCCAATTCCTGTTTTTTGTAACTGTTTCATTGCTGTAAATTCCTCAGTAAATGTTGCAGTCTCTTGTATATTGAGTGATATGGTACTTCACATTTGTCCTATAAATAAGTTCAGTGGACTAAAAGAGGGGAAAAAATGCTCTCATCTGTTTTCTAAGAGGAGATCAGTATTCTGATATTTCAGCATTAAAACGCAGGATCAGAAAATCACCAAGACATAAAGAACATAAAGAAACTTTATCTATAGGATTTCATTGTGGGAGAGGTCAAAGGATTTGTTCCTTTTTCTTGGCTTTTTTTTGGTCAAAAGTACAAAAGTACATTCGGAATGGACGTTTATGACATATGCATTTACAGGTTCACAGGTTATTCTGAGTTGGAAGGGACCTTCAGGACCATCTAGTCCAACTCCCAAGCAAACGCCCACCCAGGGATCAGGCCCACAAGTGTGGAACCAGGGGCAGCGCGCTCCATCCATCCAAGCCTCCCACCATCTAGACCATGTCACTGAGCTCCTCGTCGAGTCTTCTCTTAAACACCTCCAGGGATGGCAACTCCACCACCTCCCTGTGCACACCATTCCACNAGGGCCCTCCTACTCTCTGGTAGTTCAATATTTACTTCCACCTTGGTATCATCCGCAAACTTGCTGATGATGGACTCGATTCCTTCGTCCATATCGTCAATAAAGATGTTGAACTGTGCCATGCGTAACACTGACCCCTGTGGGACTCCACTAGTGACTGGCTGCCAGCTGGATGTGGCACCATTCACCAACACTCTCTGAGCTCGTCCATCCGACTGATTCTTAACCCAACTTAAAATGCTTCTGTCCATTTTATGCTCTATGAGTTTCCCCTGAAGCTTATTATGGGAAACCATGTCAAAGGCTTTGCTAAGATCCAAGTACACAACATCCACGGCCTTTTTATCATCAACGAGGCGAGTCACCAGATCATAAAAGTAGATTAGGTTGGTCAGGCAAGACCTGCCTATCCTAAATTCATGCTGACTAGTTTTAATGTCATGGTCATTTTGCAGTTGCTGTGTATGTATCTACCTTCAATTTGAAGTTCCCCTCTTACAACACTAATATTTCTAGAATTCAATATACTGACGCTGATACTCCATCATGCCATGTGCCTTATGAAGTCAGACAGGCTTAGAAATGGCCAGTTGCAATTGGTAGTTGAAGGCTCAGTGTGATTTTTTGCATCATCATAAAACAGTGCTGTTTCTGTTACATCCCATGACATAACAGATAATTTCTGCCTTCTCTTTTCAGTGGTCTGGGATAGCTTTTTGTGGGACCTGAGAAACGAATGAATTTAAGTGTGGTTTAGCATGAAATAGGATAAAAGTAAAGCAAGGTTTGAACTGGAGCCAGTTGTTGCATAAAACCCTTAAAAAGTAGTTATAAAAGGTCAACAGACAAAGGACATATGCACACATATGTAGTATTTTGTCCCTTGTTGTGTGACAAACTTGCAGACCATACTCACCCATATCACATGACAGCCCTGTATTTGTTTCTGCTTCAAAACAAAAGATTAGAAACAACTGTTCTGTGGTGATAGCAATCATCCACTGCCAACGAAGAAAGAAATACATAATCTCCAGGATTCCTTAAACTGAGATAAGATGTTTTTATGTTCTAGTAAACCACAAGTTATTGGGCTAGACAGTGTTCACTTAAAATTTAAGGGAAGATTCTGTATTCCACTACAGGAATTATTGGTGATATTTTATGGCCTTTGTTAGACACTAAGATCAAACCAGATTATCCTTATGTCTTAAAATCTGCACTTAAAATTTACATAATTTCAAAAAAGCCCTTGTAAGGAAGAGAAGAGGAAAAGGAGGTCTGAAACACCAGACTAAAATGTTTTACTTATAATAAAGTGCCATTGTTTCCAGGATGGGCAAATCTGCTTGTTCTGGAATTATCACATCCCCAGACTTGTTCATAGTTGACTTAACTGAAAATATCATACACACAAAAGAGCAAACTATGAGTTCCATACTACTGTGCGTTCTCTTCTGGCAGTTGAAAGAAATATTGCCTACACCTCCGCAGTGTGCATCACTCATGTCAAGCCATGTAGAGATTTACTTGCCTGTGCAATGACTGTCTAAGCAGACAAAGAAATAGTCTTCTTACATGTGAGAAACTAAGTTCAGAATGACTGAGTCACTCAAAGTTGTGAAATTTTTGTCGGAGTCAGGGAATAAATAGAATTAGGCATGAATCTGTCATGCTACTAAAGTTAAGACTTTCCCTCCTATCCAGTTTTTGCCATTCTGTCTCACATCATGGAGCACTTTAACAGAGGAACAGAAGAAAAAAGGATCTAGGAAACTGGACTGACAAAGTCCCAGCACACAGTAAATCTTTCTTGCTTCCTCCACCTGAAACTGTAATACTATAGAGGGCTCAAAGAGTGAGAGTACTCTCTGTGCAGAAACTAGCAGATGAAAAGAAGGTCAGGAGAATGGATGAATGTATAAAGAGAATAATTTGCCATATAAAATAAAAGAAGAGAAGGAATTTCTGAAACAATTTTTTAACTGGTGCAAAAGATGGAGAAGGAAGGTATCAAAGCCCAAAGCTATTAATTGTATCTTCTGCTATAACTTCTAGCTGTATACATAATTATTTTTAGAATGAATTTTAAATTTTCAAACTAATGCAACTTTAATTCTTAATTCTCCATTCACTATTTCAGTTTAGCTTGGGACAAGGTTAAAATATGGCCTGTTTTAGGCTATTTAAACTTTCCGTCAGGTAATCACAGTCAAGTTGCTTTAAATGTTTCCTATAAAACTATAGCTGCAAACATGACTATTGTAGTTTTAATTTATATGTTCATTGTAAATCAAGAAGCACACAAACAGAAATGCTGTAACTATGTTTGACTTGCTCTGCCAGTTACATAGCTTAGTAAATTCTCCAAAGATTTTGTAAAATTATGGAATAAGAGGTACATGCACTTGGAGCAAATGTCAAAAACATGAGAACACAGTGTCACAGTATTGACACGTATCCTTTTATATCCTCTTAAATCATAAAGCATTGATCTTCTCTCTTGAGCTTGTATGGAAAAAAGAAAAAAAAAAAAAGAAACCTTGTTCTGTCAAGAGAAAACAAGTTTTTTGTCTTTTTCAGAATGTTTCCAGAAGTTTATACACAATGGATCCTTCAGATGGTCCTGCTCCAGAAGATGGTAGGAAAAACATTCTTCCATCCCTTCTTTCTATCATTTCAGCTCTCTCTATATCAAAAACTGGTCATGGCTGGAAAAACATTTAAAGTATTTCTCAGAATTGCATCTGAAAACTGATCCTTGAATAAAAAAGTGGTAGATCAGAACACTTAATTGATAGTATATGTGACCTAATGTAAAAAACTTGAAAAAGGAATAAAGGATGATTAGTCTGGGTGTTAGGTAATCTCCATCTACCCAAACATGACATTTTAACACCCCCAAAGTCATGCTTTAAGATACTTGATAGGACTATGATCAATGCACATTAGCCAATAAAAGGAACAGACTGAGAAGGATGGATCTCTCTTAATATTTTTTAAAAAATATTCTGTCCTACATGGTATCTCTCTCACATAGTTTGCAAAGCATTTTATGAAAATTATTTGACCAGCAGTTATTTAACTGAGACTCATTTATCTATACTTTGTTTCACTTTCTTTGTCTTCTCTACTGATACTTCTAATACCTCTATTGGAGGAAAAAAAGCATTTAGTTGCAAGAGTCAAAGTGAAGCAAAATAAAACAAAAAGTTTTACATCTAAGTATCACTTTTTTTAGCTCAAGAAACAGGTATTACCATAGTCTCTCCATTTTTACATTATCAGCAGAACTTCATTGGGACAGCAGGTTCAGGTGTGCTGAACTGCAATTCATCATGTATTGTTCAGGTTTTAACACATGAAGGATTCAACACAATGGCAGTTCAGTCTCAGAAAGTTCAGTATAATTGCGTTTACTGCAACTGACAAAAATAAGATGAAGGATCTCATTTAAGGTGTGAGATCACAATAAGTAGAAATGCTCCTGTGCATTTTTCAGCTTTAGTTTCAGAAAAGACATCAGCTAATAAAATTCATATGGTCCCACATGAGACAACATCTAATTGTTGTACTACATCAGTTGTAATGGAAACTGGATAATTTACTACACAACAAATTGATAGACTACTGGTGCAAACTTGCAGGTTTTTTAGCAGCCTCTGCCATATATTTTTCAGATAGCCTTTATTAGATAAAGTTACTTCAAAACAGCTTGCTTTCCTGAAGAACTGTGTAGGTCTCTGAATATACACATCCATGCTGAGCAGCAAATTACATGTGAAAGCATAATAACTTCTGCAATTTAAGTTCAATTTATTCTTTTAACGAATAGCTATTTCAAACAGAGTTGCATGACTCTCCTTGCTAGCAAGTTAAATACACCTTTCCTCATCTAACTTGACAAATGATACTGGGGAAAGGAAGTAGAGACCAAAAGAACTGGGTTTGCTGCTTTGATAGTCTCTCAAAGTCTAGCTGTACTTGGAAACTGTACCATGAAGCCTATAAAACCCATGAGACATTGAAAAAAAGGAGAGTATTGTCAGGGTGGAAATAGTGATCTGACTTCACATAACTAGTAGGGAACTTGGTACACTTACTTCTCAAAGAAGCAGAATTGAATCTTCAGCAAAGATTGCACTGCATCTTCAAGCAATTTCAAAGCTGATGCAACAAATACAGCAATGATGAATGCTATACGATCCTACAATCATCAAGAAGCAATTTCTCTGCTATTCTGTGTTAAAACAACATGTGTTTCTACAGGATGCAACATAATGCTCTCCCAGTTTAGGATGCAAGTACTAATCCAGAGAAAATAATTTATGAAACTGTGTGCCATTTACAGGCCTATGATACAGACCATTTGCTACAAATGGAAAATTCTGACAACTTTTTTTCTTTTTTTTTAATAATAATGACCTCCTTCTATTTGTATAAACTGTTGGGGTTTTTTAATAAAGCTCAGAAAATCTGCATGTGTCTTAGGAGTGTAAAATTTTGTAGGAACATTTATAGTGTAGTAATTTGTAGGGAACTATTTCTCCCAGGCAAAAGAATTAAGGAGCATACAGTATTTTATAAATACATTGAAGGGAGAAAACTGGCCCTGGAATAATATTCAAAACTAGTTATGGCAATGCATAAGAAAAAACATTTCCCAAGAATCACAGACTTAACAAGTTTGGAAAAGACCTTTGAGATCATCAAGTCCAACATATTACCTATCACCATCCCATCATCTCAACCATGTCACTCAGTACCTCATCGAGCCTATTCTTAAACATCTCCAGGGACGGTGATTCCACCACCTCCCTGGGCAGACCGTTCCAATGACGGATCACTCTTTCAGTGAAAAAGTTTTTCCTAATATCCAACCTAAACCTCCCCTGACAGAGCTTGAGACTGTGTCCTCTTGTTGTGTCTCTAGTAGCCTGAGAGAAAAGACTGACCCTTGCCTGAATACCACCTCCTTTCAGGTAGTTATAGACATCAATAAGGTCACCCCTGAGTCTCCTCTTCTCCAGGCTAAACAGCCCCAGCTCCCTCAGATTCTCCTCATAGGGACTGTGCTCCAGCACCATCTTCGTTGCCCTTCTCTGAACATGTTATAGTATCTCAATGTCTTTCTTAAACTGAGGGACCTAGAAATGGCCAGAGTACTCAAGATATGGTCTAACCAGTGCTGAGTACAAGGGAAGGATAACTTCCCTTGTCCTGCTGACCACACCATTCCTGATACAGGCCAGGATTCCATTGGCCTTCTTGGCCACCTGGGCACACTGCTGACCCATGTTGAGTTTCCTATCTACCAACACACAAATCTCTTTCTGCCTGCCCACTCTCCAGCCACTCCATCCCCAGCCTATAGTTCTGCATGGGGTTATTGTGGCCAAAGTGTAGAACCTGGCAAAAATTTACGTTCTGCATGGGGTTTCAGTTGTAATCACTGTCAGTTGTAATCCAGACAGAGCAGGTCTCTGTTGGACTTTTTGTTTGAGAGTGAATTTTGTACCAGAAAGAAGAAATGAGTAGAGATAAGGGAGGATGCACCAGGAGTGAAGTTCCCTCCATACTCCTTTGCTAGGTCTAGGATTTCCACTAGCTGGAAAAATGAGTGAGCCTTCCATGCCCAGGAAGATAAATTACTTTCTTGTCTGGTTTCCCTCTAGAGTTAAAACTGGCATTTCTCCATGTGTGAAGTCTTGTATCTGCACCATGGTTTATCATGGGCCCTTGGAAAGCTGCACATTGAGTATGGATTATGTGGGGAATAGAACAGCCTTCAGATTTACAGCAAATTATTTCTTTCTCATACTGAAGGCTCTATTGAACAAAAATTTCCAGTGTTTACCAACTGTCATTTAAAAAAAACAATAGCAGGGGTTTTGCCAACTGCACAGGAGTTATGTAACAGCCTGTTTACTATATTTGTAAAACTGCTTAGTTTTGCACTACAAAGGACGTGCTGTGTGTATGAGGTAGGAATAGCACGTAGGATCCACTTTAAATTTTCTGCCCTATGATGCGTCATCTGGATCATTGTCAGAAGTTTCCTACTATGGCAACAAATTATATGAATCTGTCATTGCTTCCAAAGAGAATGGAATCTCATGACGTTTGTTATCACAGTAGGATCACATCTTGAAACATTTCAAACCAAATGCAAGACACGAAGGTACTAGTATTAGAGTCAAAGCCACTTGTGACTGTGGCTTGGTACCATTAAGCAGTGCCTCTAGGGAGTATGTTCTGAAAACATCTTGTATACTAGCTGAACAAAAAAGTCATGTCCAAGTGCCTGCTCAGAGAGCTGTCTTTTATAGATACATACTGAGGAGGCAATTGGATCCACAGGTATATGGAATGGATGATTTTAGAGACACCAAAAATTTGTGTAAGTGTATATTGAGGAGAATGAATGAGAAAAAAATAAAGGTAAAATGAAAATGCCTGAATTTCAATATACCATGCATTTTGATTGCATCTGACCATTTCAGTAACAGCTTTTAGGAAAGCCTAGCTCCTCTACTACTTTTCATCTTGAGACCTTACGACACGGTACGAAACATGTCAGAAATAATATTTCCAAGGTAAAGCTAGACAGAAGAAGAAAATGGAGTTGGCCAAGATCACTTCGTTGGTCAGTCAAGTCTAGAATTGAGATTTTTTAATGAGAACACTTAGCCCTAGAATAGTCCTCTGTCCATTATTTTCTACGTGTTCCCACTTAAGTGAATGAAAAGATCCACAGTAAGAGTTGTTGCTAGGACTCAAGTTTTTAACTCTATCTTTTTTCTGGAGAATTTTTTCCCTTCTAATCCAGAGGACACAGTTAATATCAAATAGAACAATGGTTTTTATGGGACTTCTGGGCTTATATAAAATAGTAAATACTTATTTGTAATTAAAAACCCAGGATTTCAAACACAAAACTTTATTATTTTTAAATAGCAACATTATTTTGTGCATTTTTAGGAATAAATTTATGTTAGATGATAATTTGTATCATTTATATGGAAGAACAAAATAAATTCAGTGATTCCTTTTCCCGCTGTCAATGTGCAGGCACTATATATGAAAAATGAATTACAGTAATCACTCGAATATCATGGGGGGTCAGTTCCAGATAGATGCTGTGATAAGCGAAATCTGCAAAGTAGTAGTAAATAGGGCAAATACAATAAGTATAGTAAATACGATAAAGCTGGTAAAGATGAGGGGAAAAGCCTGCAATATATTGAAGCCGCGAATGGTGGACCACAAAGTAGCGAGGGATTACTGCATAACTTTTCAAGTAACATAATGAAAATAGTTCTTCAATCAATGGTCCATTTAGATAGTTTCCTATCTTTTTTCATACTTGTATTATATCTACGTGAAGAATAGAGAGGCCTAGCTTTTATTGTAAAATATACTGCTCAAGAAAAGTATTTCAAAATCATGACATTTTACTGCAATCCCTCACTACTTTATGGTTCAGCATTCGCAGCTTCAGTACATTGCAGATTTTTTTTCTCTGTGGCAAGAGCTTCTCCCTGGCTACCCAGGACGGGCTTCCCTGTCCCGCACCAGCAGGAGCTGCTCCTTAGTATCCCAGGAGTTATTCAGATGTTTCAAGAGATAACAATGGAGGGACAATGACAAAGAAAACCCTAAGGATCAGTCTCCTTTTTTTTGGTGACGTGGGATTGTATCTAGGCATGCTATTGTCTGATCCTGTATCGAGTCCTCTGATTTGGTTCAAATCTGACTTCATGGATTTTGCTTCTTATGGCATCTTTCTGGAACCAATCCCCTGAAAAATTCTGCCTACTCTCTGAATTGCATGCTATGCAGACATTAAGAAAACTTATTAATTCCCTTTCATTGCAGGATGCACCCATGAAACCAAAGATTACACACACAAAATTACACACACAGAATATTATGAGTTGGAAGGGACCCACAAGGATCATCTAGTCCAACTCACCATCTAACACCCGTACAGATCCGAAAGCACACCCCAAAGCGGTAAACACAAACCTAGTTCCCTCACAGTCTAGCAGGCCACTCCGGGCCAGAAGGGACCCAGGATCATCCAGCCCTGCACTCCCCAGCTAGACCATGTCACTAAGCTCCTCATCAAGTCTTATCTTAAACAGCTCCAGGGACGGTGACTCCACCACCTCCCTGGGCAGATGTAAAAGATTCACAAATACTTACAAATTTCTTATTAAAAGTCACTCTTGGAGGAGGGGAAGCTGAAGCAGAAGGAGCTTAAAGTCATACATTTCCATTAGTATGGCATGTTAAAAAAGAATTCTTTAGCACTAGACTCATAGCATTAATGTACAGCCCTCAGTGGTACAAGTTCAGTGATACAAGGTACAAGTTGAAAATCCTGGGTTCCAATGATTCAATGATTTAATTTACATTTCGTTGAGTCTCAGACACTCAGACACAGAAAAGAAAATGGTCCAGCTAGAGGGGGAGAAAAGTAGTTGAGCAGCAGCACTACAATGATGTCATGCACTGCACAGGGACTAGGGACTATGTGGGCTGGTACTGTTTGTCAGGAAGAGAGAAGACCGGTCAAGTTTCTTCCTATGGAATCTCTGTTTAGGAATTAAGGAATGCAAGATCAGTAGTTGTCTTTGAAACATCCATTTCATCATCATGTCAGAATTACGGATTTGCTTATTTTTGAGCTGATTGCTTAGATTTTTCTTATGGGGAGCAGCCCAAAGCTTTTAATGTTAAACGAAAAAAAAGAAGTCTAATCAAATAAAAAATTCAAATCATCCTCATTAAATCTCTACGTATTTTTTTGGACTAGATATTACAATGTAGTTTAAAAAAAATTAAACAGAAGAGAAAGAAAAAAAGCCACACTTGGTTTGTCCACTGTGGCCCTGAAGACAGGTCCTGGCTTTCTGCCAGTTGGCC
Source organism: Pitta sordida (assembly GCA_013390025.1). Classification (NCBI taxonomy): domain Eukaryota; kingdom Metazoa; phylum Chordata; class Aves; order Passeriformes; family Pittidae; genus Pitta; species Pitta sordida. The sequence continues at coordinate 10,567 of WEKX01006351.1, read as the reverse complement.
ATGTAGTAAATGGCACAATCCCTGCTGGTCCCTAGGTATTTTCTCTTTCCATTATCCTACGGCCTTCCTGTCCATTCCCCAATCCTAAACAGATGTTTGTGCTCCCAGGTCCTTGCTGGCTTACGTCTTTCTTATTCTGCTTTACTCTGCAGTCTCCCTCACCCTCTATGATCAGGAAGGTAGGATTAATGTGCCCAGTTCTGGGCCCCCCAGTTTAAGAAGGACGTTGAGCTGCTTGAGAGAGTCCAGAGAAGGGCAACGAGGATGGTGAAAGGACTGGAGGGCAGGCCCTATGGGGATTGCCTACAGGAACTGTGGTTGTTCAGTCTGGAGAAGAGGAGGCTCAGAGGTGATCTCATTGCTGTCTACAACTACCTGTGGGGAGGTTGCCGCCAGGTGGGTGTGGACCTCTTCATTCAAGCTGACGACACCAGAACGAGAGGGCACGGCCTCAAGCTACGCGAGGGGAGGTTTGAACTTAATGTTAGGAAGCGGTTTTTCACAGAGAGAGTGATTGCTCATTGGAATGGACTGCC
>WEKX01006350.1:185604-231782 GCA_013390025.1 Pitta sordida | reverse complement strand
AGGATTAATCATTACCACAACCATGGATTGAGCTTTAAAAGAAGAGTAAGTAGGAAAACATCCACCATTTATCATTCCAGGGGGATTCATGAGGAAATTCTTTACTCAGAATAAAGTGGAAATAAAAAAAATAAAATTAACTCTTGGTAATAACCTAAGTTTATTTTTATATATTTATAAAAATTAAGCTACAATTTCCCAACTTCTACTCCGCCATTGATAAGATATGCTAATACACATGCACTGAGAAACACAAATCGCAGTGACAGCTTTGTGCTGTGCTTCAACCTGTCTTTATGAATTTCTTGCCCAAACGACATCATCATAGTAACAGTGAAATTAAATCAGAAAAAAATAATATTTACACTAAAGCACATAGACTGTTTCTTTTACTGGAAGCACGATGCATCTCCCCAGAACCTAGTTGGAGATACCTGCTTGTCCTAAATTTGCATTTTGGCATTCAGAGGAAAGAGTTGACTAGTTGCTTCAATGCAAATTTCTGACATATAAAATGGAAAATATTTGCCTTAACATACATAAAAAATTTACTTTAAACTTTTACTGCCTGGTTCCATTTGTCTGTGACAGAACAGCTACTGTAATCCTTTCACTTTGTCTTTACCTTGTACTTCTCAATGAATGGAAAGAATTACTAGATTATGTTTCTCTCAAAATCATTCCTCAGAAGTTCTTTGATTACCTATTTCCTCTTCCTAAAGTATCACTGGGAAACAAAGTAAAGGGCAAAAATATGGATAGAAAGCAAATACAGTGAGAGACACTTGCTGAGTCACTGAGGTTGTTGTTAGTGGCATTGATCAATACAAGTTCCCATAAACTCTCTAAGGCATGGCTTCAGCCACTTTTCTCTTAGTGGTCTGTCTGAGTATGGCAGGCTGCATGTCAAGCTATTTTACATGGAGTACTTCATCAGTTTTGACTCTCTTTCCAGCCTTAAACAGCTTCTTCTGACATAATACAGTCCTTGTTAATCAAGTAATATTGATTTCAAGCTTTGTAAATGCTGTCACTATACAATTCTTTCCTCTGCTGAGTGTGGTCTGATTCTCTCTTCAGGGGCTGTTCATCAAAGGAACTGTTCTCAGCTCTTCTTTTCCTCTCGATGGATTTGGCTCATGCTCCTTTTCCCACTGCCAGAACTACTGGCCTACTTTGTTATGCTCCGATGGAGTCATCCTACCCTACTTGGCTGCAGTTGGCCTAGTCCACTCAGCTCAGATTAAGCTCTCTAACTCTGCTCTTTTTTTCTCTGATACAGTCATTCTTCTGTAATCCTCTGTGCTTTCCTGTAATCAGTCTGCTCATAATTTTTAGAAACCTGTCTTGATAATCAGATTCCCTCCATATGGAATTTAATCCAGGTATTTGTAAATGACCACTAAGACTGGTAACTGTTTTTTCCTGGAATATTTTTGACAGGAAGCTATACAGTCTATTTGTCAAATGTTCTGTAAAATAGTACAATTCCATGTTAACCTTAAATGATCTGTGTAAGAGTATATAAGTACAAATACTCTAAAGAGTCCTGGTACATATCTTAGGAGCCAGACAGAAATGGATTCATGTAAATTAGAAATGGATCAATGTAAATTCTAGTTAAAGGCTTATTATTATGGAAGCACGTATTACACACACTTAAAGGAGTACCATTTGTGCTATTAAAAACCACCTGACTAAATGCTTCCCAGAGTGTACCAATATCAGTGCACATACCTCTGCAGAAAACTTCCCAAAATGCATATAAACTTAGGTTAAGAGCATGTCTAATCCCACAGTGTTCACAAGCTGCTAATTATGTGGTCCCTGATTTACATGACATATAAAAGAATTTTAAGTGTGTTACAATTGACATGTTCTATCCTGAAGTGTTCTAGACATTTCTGACAAAAAGTTTATTACCTTTCTACTTGTTTGGTGAAGTCATTGCTCAAAAAATAGCAGGCATTTTTTTGGTTTTTGTTTGTTTTTTTGTTCCCAATACTTATAGTAGGCTAGAAAAATACTCAAGTATTAGAAAAGAAAGGTATAATTAATCCAAGAAAATCCTTTTTTGAAAATGTTGGCCCATATTAATCTGTTTTTTTCTCTTTATTCACACCATCCTATTTTTTAATTCACCTCTTTTGTATTATTAAATAGTATAAATTCATTACTGTGAACATTTATTTTGACTGAAGCACCGCCAGTTTTAACCACTACGCTTGTATGAATCAGAGCATGATAAAAAACATTTGACTTCATAAATCTTTTACATCTGAATGACTGATGAAAACAGAGACTATAAAGCCATTAATACCTTCTCAGCAAAAGATGCAAATTATTATATAAAAAAGTAAATGATAATTTTGAAATCAGTGAAAAAAATTATAAACCTGTCTCCTTATGAAATCTCTTGTATGAAATATGGGATGGTTTAGGCTATAAAATTTATATTTCCCAGCAGGAGACTCAATGAACAGCTTCAAATGATATTTACAGATAACAACAGAAGCCAATGTTATAGATAAGCAATGTGGAAATTGTATTTATTTATATTTTGATTATCTAGCTCATTGACATTTAAAATTAACTATTACAACATTAAACAGTCTTAATTACTTCTATGGGAAACTAAAATATTTAGTTCCAGCACCTTTTCTCAATGGACTTGTAAGACCCTATTTAGAATTTGTGTGTATGGTGTGTTGCACATATTAAAACCATAAAGACCATGTCAGGGGCCCAAAGGAATAATAAAATATTAATTTGATGGCAAAAATTAAGTGGCTTAAAGAAAGAAGCTCTTGTTTATCCCACGAGTGGCTTTTAAGGCATTGATGTCTGGTTTGATCGTGACTGTTCTTAGCCAAATTAACCACACGTAATGAGACCTAAGTAACTATCTGACTTCAGTCAAGCAGTTGTCTTATGGAAAACCACCAATCTTCTCTCTGTCAGGTCCTCAGTATGAGAAAGGAAATTTCTTCTTTCTGAACTCTTCTGATTTTGATAAGACTATAAAAAGGCTTGTTGCATCCCTGTGAGCTTGCAGAAAATACACATCCTTAAAGAAAAGGACACTCTTTACGCATAAAGGAATACGTGGGAAGAAGCACACAGGAAGTGTTCATCTTATGTGTGATATCCTAATTCATTGAGAAAACAGAATTACCTAACCGACCATGAATAGGAAAACGAATATCCTTGTTAAAATAAATTAATAGTTCTGATGCTCTGCTGCTTCAAGAGAGTTAATTCAATTTACAGCACCTAAGAATCTGGCCTGTATGTTAGTACTGGTAAATATATTGTCATCAGATGAAAGTAAGACATCTCTGGATGTAGTTGCCTTTAAGTGGTTGCCAGAACCATTGATAGTAGTACAGTGAAAACACAAATTTACAGAAGGAATGTTGCACAATAAACTATTTTGCAGTTACCAAAAGGCTACTCCCTGTGATTTCTATTAACATTCAAAAGTAATACAAAACATGATAACAATTAATTTGGTTTAGTATGAAAATTACTTCTAGATCTGTTTTTGTATTGCTTACAGGGAGTAATGGCATTTTATCAATTTACTCTTTTAATTAATATAATTCAGAGTACATTATAGAAGATATGAATACTGAAAAAGAATTGTTTCTAAAATACCTTTTGTATATCTAAGGTCACTATATTCTTCCTCTTCCTGTTGACATTTTCTTCAAAGCAGATCAAAATGCTGAATACAACCTAAGGAAGCACCAGAAAGTCTAAGATTTTAGGCAATACAGTATAATGTGGAAGCATTGGCAAAAGGGCAGAAGAGGGGGGAAGAGTAGGTAGAGCATGGTGACATCAGCAGCACAGATGTAGCAGAAAAGGGTCTGTTTTGCTGCTCAGGGAGCGACAAAGAGCAGGAGCCACTGAAATTAACTCAAGACTGTAGTTCTTTTGAGATGTTCTAAGGAGATCATTCTTCTTATCCCTTGAAGTTAATGATCATAAGGACAAAATGAAACTGTGACCCATGTTCCATGAGGAAAATAAAAGGAAAGAAAAAGAAAAAGAGGACAGACCTTTGCATAGTGTAAGCCACAGGACTCTTTCAAGGATGGAACAGCTGGATGTATTTTTTGCTAACTCATGTCATTGGCATGTATGTCTTAGCTGACTTGATCATTCTTGCAATTAGTATCAGAATTATTTTTAGAGAGACAATTGGCCTCTGAATGCAGATGTGCTAAGTACAGTTGGTTATGCATACGTGTCAACTATTTCAACAGAAATGAGAAGAAAATAGAGTTGGATGTTTTGCTTGGCTTTTATGTTTTAGATGCTTTGCTTTGCTGCCATACATCTGGTATTTGCTTTGTCACATAATTACACTAGGTCTTGTTCAGTTTAGAAAATCAGGTTTATTTTCTTTTACAGAAAAGAGACGACAAGTGCTATTATAACCTTTCCGAACAGTTTCAATATTAAGCATTCCTATCACTTACCAGTTCAGAGAGGGAGGTTACAGCTTTGAGTTACTACATCTGGAGTTTTGTCCACTCACAGGTAGACGTGACTGCCAACAGCAAAAGAGGGAGAAGAGTTTGGAGTCAGATCACAGCTGAGGTTATACAGCATCACTGGTGTCAGGCTGGAGGGAGGCATTCAGCAGTCTCTATCTGCTATGCAAGCACCAAACGCCTGCACCTGACAGCTTTTCAAAATAGCTATGCTTGGCACCACTTCTTTGGGCACAATATGTTCTGGATAATTTATTTAGTATATATATTCAGCTGTGTACTAATTAACTCTTTGTCTTTTGGCATTCTGATTTCCTGTTTAACACATTTAACATTGTGTCTTTAAAGTCCAAGGGGAAAATTCTTCTGGCATTTACCTGGAATGCATTCAGAGCAATTCAGATGGTTTCAGTGGACTTATTCTGCCTTTAGAGAGCAGAATTTGATACTCTCAGGGGAATTAATGAACATCTATAATTACCTCCATTTAAAAAAAAAAGTGCAAATAGATTTTACCTTACTTTTTCACCATTTGCTTTTTATGTGCTCTTAGCACAGGACATCACAAAGCTTTTCAAGGAGACTCACTCAAGCCAATGATGTCAACCATCAGACAGAACCTGGATATTGAACTGAGTCCCCACTAAAACTGCTCAAGGGGCAGTGATTTTCAAGATTGTTATTTTAAAATTTTAATCTGGAGCAGTGGGTTCACTACAGCTGGTTCTGGGAGAAGAGTCAATGTACAGGAAATGAGAGCTGAGGCTTGTATGTTTACAGGCCTCATGTTTATTGAATTAATAGTTAATGTTTACAGGAGTTTTCAGTTTAGGGATGTGGATAATCCCGTCGCTATTAGAAGCTTGTGTTTAAAAGCAATTTGTAGCAAGTTAGATGGAGAGAGCAGCACACAGGATATTAAAAAGCAAGCTGAGAAAGGCACAAGAGAAGTTACTTATGCATTTCAAAGAAAGAAACTAATACCTACGAAACTTACTCTGCATGTATTAAGTTGTATATTTCTCCTATTTTTTTCTGTATGGATTTTTAATGATGGATATGAAATATTTTTTCACAATTGTTTTCTGAATCAATAGATGCCATTTAACCTACGCCGCATGTAAGAGTGTCTGCTGTGTGTGAATGTGTGCTTATGTGCATATTTACCTTTTTGTATTTAAATATTTTCTTTAAACAATCACACTGCATTGGTGTACTCTAGCATCTTAAAATGCCTTTGGTGGCTACCTGGGTTGTGCAGCAAAGGCATTTGACTTTGTTCTTCATTTAGGGTATACTAATTAGCTCGGTTTGTATTCCCTTTATGATCCACAATACACTGTATAACATACATTAAAAAAATCTTAACTACAAATGTATTCTAGCAAGTTCATTATTTCCAGAGTATTTCTGCCTTTACATTGGGTCAAATAGGACATACTAGATACGTGATTAACATGTACAACAAGGTACCTCATTGAGATGTGTATTAGAGCCCTCTCTGCTTAGTGTCATACATACTGAAGTTTCCTGGATCATTTTGTCTTACAAAAATATTTTCAATCTAGGAAGAGACAAGAAATTAAACCTGAGTGTCCTGAAATTAATTTACAAGTAAGAGTTACTATGATTATTAATTTTATTTGTATAAACAGGACAATTTGAAATAAAAACTTAAAATTTGAATGCTATAACACTGTCAGAAGTATATTCCAGGATTTTTTTTTTGAAAGATGATTTTGTTAAAATTACAACTGACCTTACTGTGTTAACAGACCTGAATGTTACACGGGAATATGATTCCAGCTAAATTTCTCTGACCAGGGCCACCAATAATTAATGAATGATAGTGGAGTTCCCATTACAAAAGCATATAAACTGCTGGGAAATGAGAAGCCAGCAGAAGACATAAAGTATAGACATTTCATCATTCAACACATAGAATTCAGTTCTCAGATTTTGAAAAAAAATCAGAACTTTGTGGAAGGAATAACCTGATATTCTTGACTGTGGAGTGATGAGCTTTGACTGATGCCATACAAGTTTGAGTGGTGTTCCCAAGCACAGCAAACGAAAAATTGTTAAAAATTTCCTTGTCTCAAAAAACTTAGAAGAGAGAGATGCCAGTGGAGGAGAAGAAAATACATAGACATAGCATATGTTACACATTTAAACAAAAAATTCCTTATTGAAGTGCATTGAAGGTTGTTTTTTAAATTTAGAATTCACTCATGTGGGGTGCAGTGATACTGTGGCAGCCGAAGCGCTAGAGTGGAGGTCAGGCCTTCACTGTCACTGCTGCTAAATGCTCACTAGCTCCAACTGCACGAGAGACTGTTAAAGAGACCAAAGGCAGAAGCATCACACCGACCCAGCAGTCTGGCTTGCAAGTAAAAACATTTCCCAGAAATTTACAGTCTGGCACTTCCTACTTGTGTGTACCAGCCTGCTCAGTTCCAAGCTCCCTGCAAGCTACTTTTCACTTTGGGATTCACAGTAAGCATATTGAAAGCAATGGGAAAGTTCTCATTGACCTTAGGAGTCTTCCAGGCAGACCTTCTGTGAGTGCAAATGCTCCAGACAGCAAGTTAGAGATGCTAATGTGAGTTTGTCACACACTGAGGTTGTTACAGAATTGTATACAGTGTTTTAAAGTGTAACCATTTAGTGAGTAAGATGAAATGGGGACCTGTAAGTCACAGAAACATATTTTAGTAATTTGTTTATGTAAAGCAAACAAACTGATTTGTGTTTTAGCAGCTACTATTAATTTACTGGAAATTATTAGAATTTTTTCCTATATTGGTTTGAGGGATTCACTCTATTTACTTACTTATTCCCTGTTCTTTGTTTCTATTTTATACCTCCAGAATAATTAGCAGAAACACAGATGGCAGAGAATGAAAGTGCACATTGACCTTAACACCTTTTGGAAGCAGCAGTGAAGAGTGGCACAACCGGAGAGAAGATCTGGAGCAGTTAGGAGTCACATACTGATCCACAAGAGGAACAGGGAATGAACTGGATGATTTGGGAGTCTCTTGTTATCCTACAAAGAGAAATTCAAGTCAGTATGATGTCCAAGTTACTAGTTTTTACTTTTTTTTTTTTAAATAATTTTACTTTACCTGTACAAATCTGGATATCAAGGAAAAATAAAAACCCCCAAACCAACAAACAAATGGTGACTCTATAGTTATCAAAGGTTTCCAGTATCCCCAGGGTTGTATGTATAACAGGGAGCCTGGCCCCTGTAATAGACACCTCGAGCACTCTTGTACTTCTACCACCCAAAAACAAACACAAGCTCAAACCAGAGCAATGAGTACACAAAAAAGTCTAAACAGATTAGCTCACTCAGAGACAGTGAACCGAACAACAAACAAGCAGAAATTAGGATAAAAGGGATCAATACACAGCAACACAAGGGGAAAAGTTAGCATCTAAATCCCAGATTGCTGACAACTAGCAGATTCATGGCTTTTTCAGAGGAGAAAGAGCTGGTTCAGCACCTGCAATGAGAGTGTAGGCAACAGTGGCATTTACACTTTTGTGGCTCACAGAGCCATCCTATGAGAATGGATTATTGTGTTTTGATGAAAACAAACATGAGCCAAGCTCTAAGAGTCTGTCGTGCTGCTAACTGCTTTTCAAAGAAAATTTAGACTATGACGATTGCAAATATAATCAGTCCCACATCCCAGTGACAAACCCAGTATGCAAACAGTGAACTGGTGGTGTGTTCAGATAGTTTGACTTGGTAATCATGGCATCTTTGCTGTGATGAGGAATTCAAGTTGGAAAAAAAAAAGCAATTCTATTTTACAACTCTACAGATTCACACAGTCTGATAGTAAAGAGGATACATGATGAAACTTGACAGGACGTTGAGCTTACTGCACAAGTGTGGACAGCTGAAAAGGCAAGAAATAATACAGTTGTCCCTGAACTATTTCACCCTTACACCATATAAAAAAAAAAGCACTGTGGTTAATTGGTCCAGCTCTTCGACTGCATAATCCCAGAATATTAATCTAAATGTGAAAACTGTAAACATCCAACTTTGCTGAGCATGTAAGATACATGAGTGTATAGCAGTCTGGTTTGGTCAAGAAATTATTTCAATTTTTGTAATCACACATACATAATAAATACTTACATAATGCTTTACAATTTTTTTGTGACCTAATGTTGCACTTTATTGCCTGCAATACTCAATTTCTACTAAAAGGGCAATTAATTTTGGTGGTATACAAAAGATACTGAATAGACAGTGAAACTATGTGAGAAGTGTTCTTTGGTTTTCCACACACATTTTATTACAGAGGAAATATTAAATCTGGAGCAACTCTTAAAAAAACCCAACCTAAATACTTCTTAGGTATATGATCTTAAAGAGTAATTTATCTTTGAGGTATTTAATTTTCATTCTGGCAATGCTTACTTCCAGCTCACCATTTATAGGAATAATGTGTTCTTCAGTAATTCCTAGCCATGAGTTTCTCTGATATTGAGTGGACAAACAGTTTGGTCCAAGGACAATACTGAGATGGTCTTTAAGATGATGTCTGTGTGTTAGCCACAGCTATTTGTCTTTAATATTAATTATTTTTTTACATACACTATTTTTTTTTCAGACTTTTTCACAATAAAAAATCTAAATTTGATTTTAGGTTCTGAATTAAAATATAAATGTAACTAAGTGCTAAAAAAGCACTTTGGTATCAGTCACTCAGATTTTTTCCCCAGCAATTATGAAGTAAAGAACATTATGGAATGGGTAACAGTATCCTCTGTACAGTTTAGCCCAAGCAAAAGCATTTTTTTCTAGATCCCTTGCATTTCATGTTTTTCTACATACTTCTTCATGACTAATTGGGGTAACATAAGCTTGCACTCTTATGGATATTATTCACTGTCAGCTTTCTCTCTTGAATAAACTGATCTCTTGAAAACTTACATAGCACACAGCAGGAGTAACGGAGGAGAAGTAATCACTGTCCAAAGAGAGGTGGAAAGAGGAGGCTGAATGAAAAATAGATAGATATGAATCACACATGCCAGATGCTGAAGTAAAGCCTGTTTATCCCTAATAAGTTGGTGAAGTTGCAGAGAAGAGTTTATCTGTGTGAATATAGGATTCTTGTAGTATTGCCAAGGTCAGTGATAACGGATGGTGATCAGCTCAGTAAATGCTGGTTGTGCAAGTTAAAGTTGCCTAGGGACTGCTTTAACCTATGCACCCAATTTTTTCCAAGCCTGCAAAACATTTCAGAAATGAAAACACACATAACATGCCTATATGTGCCATGTGTTCTTTGTTTCCTACTTTCCAAAGTAAGCTCTTGTTTGCCTCTATTTTATATTTTCTTTCTGCCCTGGGTTCTTAAAGATGGATGTGTAATTGTAGTTTGAATGACAGATTGGGGTAGTGCCTTTCATTCACACAGCACAAACCTCCCGAATCCTCGGGGTGTGTGAGAGTAGGGGCAGAATATAGTGCTTAGCTTTTAATGGATGGTTAAGAAGTAATGAAAGGAGAATCAGCTTATCTCGGGGTGCCCTGTGGGCTACATTGTTTCAAACAGCTTTTAGCTGGGACTTCTTTTTCTGAGGTTATATATTGTTCAAGTGATTACCTCAGGAAACAGGACTGTTTCACATACACCCCTTAGATACCACAGCTGTAGCCATAACTCTAAATTGTGTTAGGACCAGTTTGCATTGCACTGATAATACTGAAACGCTACTGAGCTCTGTTATGGCAAAAAGCATCATATTCCATATTTCAGCAAAGAAAGTGGTTCAGATTTATCCACCAATGCAATTCATGTGTCTGGCTTCTGGTCAAACTGGCCAAGATGAATGCAGTTGTGCAGAGTTGCAGCATGTTTTGGGACTTACAGTCCACCCTGAGGAGATTATCCACAGCTCTGTCAAGGACATCAACTGCCTATGACTTTTTAGATTTCTAGACTTGATAAAGTGGTTTCTAGACTGCATAAAATGGTTTCTTTTTTGCACTCAAACGGTCAGTTATTTTTATGAAATTAGTTTACCGGACAAAGTGATCTGTGGCAATTTGAAACTATCCAGCTATTAAACTGAACACTAAATGCTAACTTGAACTTAAAAGAATTTCTGGTCTAAAAATATGGTTTGCTGAGTTAAAAGGGTGATGTTAGAAAAGATCATTCCCATAAAGAGCAACTTTCACAGAAGAATCAAGACACAGAACACTGTTATAGTCAATGGAAATTGTGCCATAATAAGTAGGGGCATTTTCCCTGTGTTTTCTGGGAAGGAGATTGCACTTATCCCCATCTCCATTGAGTGGACAGGATTGTCACCATTTGGACATCATAAACATTTGAGACTTGTAGGAAATTTCTGAGCTATTTTGTTTTCAAAGAGTGAAGGGAGAGAGGGTGTCCCCATTCCAGCTGGCCCTGACATCTTTCTGGAAGTCAGAGCCTTAGGATGCAAAGATAGTTGATTTTTAGAGGTGGGATGTGTGTGAATATATGTCCTTATGTCCTTGAGTGTGTCTGCATATGGAATTCTTAACAATCATACGGGACCTTTGATACAGTGTGTACAGTAAATGTTTACCAAGAGAATGTTTTCTCCTGAGCATATGGATGCCCCAGAATGAAAAAGATTATCTAAATAAAATCAGAAATATCAAAGTTCTTATTCAGGGTAAAATTGAACAACTTTGAAATTGTTATTTTTAGCTTTTGCATTCCATTCCTTCAGTATCATGTCAATTCTCATCTTGCTTATTTTCTTGTTGAGCCTAAATTTTGAGTTGTAAAGTTCTTTACTGCCCAGGGAATTCAAGGAAAAGATGTGGTCTACAATTCATATCAAGGGACAAGCTCTTATTCTAGTCCTGTCTTTTACAATGATTACCCTCCTTAAAATTGAAAAGCTAAAAATAGGGAACTTATAATTAACAACATCTTCTGAATCAGGTATCTCTGTTTACCTAAGCTATAATGGTCCAACTTCCACTGAAGTCAACAAAAGGAGTATTATTGATTTTAGATCATGTCCAAACACATTTGATGGTAATATTTATATAAACATATGATTTGAATACAACTGTTGTGCTTTTTTGTGGTTTGCCCACATCAGCTGACATTTTATGCAAAATATTTTGGATAGCCAGGGACTTAACCTGCTTCTGTCAGTCAGCATTTTCTTTCCACAAATTTAATAACACCTTTTGCAAATGATTTTAAGTGGTATTAACATTGACTTCTTTAAGTCATGGAAAGTTTTATTCTGTGGTTAATTGTTGCTGAGTACATTAACGAAGTTCATCCAGACAGGGATCTTAAAGTTTCAACATGTCTTTCCAGTTTTATTTTTAACCCTGATGCCCAGGTTAACTACAGGAAATTAAATATTGAGTATCAAAAATATTTAAGTTCATATGTCATTGATTGTTTTGCAGCAGAGACTGTGGAAATCTGGAAGAATAACCAAGCTGAGTACTAAACTGGATGTTCCTCTTCAATTGACCATTCAAACAGCTGATTCACCTAAGAACTAAACCATTACATGTATATATATATATATACACACAAACATATATATACATATGTGATATGTGTACATAAGTATAAAGTTCTAGTTTTCTGTATCTTGGGAAATACTGCAGGTAGTTTGCATGAGTAACTGAAACTGTTTATGAACACCTACAAACACATGTACACGCACCCTCCAAGCAGCTTTTAAAATGCTTCCTTCTTTCCTTGAAGCTTTACAAGAAGGTACATATTTTTTTAATGGCATTTCATTAAAAATATGCTTCCTTGGAAAGCAGTCAAGAATAAAGACATGTTTCTGCTTGGCAGCAAAAGCAATACAGCAGGTACTACTGTCTTGCAGCTAAAGAGCATCACAATCTGCTATACTACAGCTGCTGGTAGGAGTCACAGACACTTCCCAGAATAAATCACTGGGACTCCTTCCTTGACTTTTGATTTCCCATTTCTTTCTTCTCTCTCTCATATGAAAGTTTTCAGGGTATGTTCCTTTTCTGAGTGGATAAAAAAAGGAGCAATGGAAATTATAATTAGGTTATTAGGAAGACAATCCTAGTGTTGTTGTTTTTCTTAGAAACTTGTTTTCCTAGAGTCTGGTACTGTGGTTAAGGAGAAGATCTCATTAAAAATAAAGTTGGGGTGACTGTCATTTGTTAGGAATAAGACAGCAAAACAACCGACCTTCAGTGTCTATTCAGGTCAGTAGATAAATGTCACAGTCTTGCTTTTCAAAAGTGATCCATTTTACTGTTCAAATAAGCTTTACCAGGGCTCTGGGTTTTAGAATACATTTCCCATGGTTCAGACTAACTGAAAATAGTCAGGAGAAGGTTTTTAAAGATGTATTTTTGGCAGTGTAGCATCAGTATATCCTGATGTCCCTTATGTTAACATTTCTGAACAGGTATGAGATTTCTACTTTAATTATTTATTCTCCTCCTCAAAATCTAGCCTCCCTTTTTATTAAATATTAAAATGCATGAAATTTTTGAAAGGCACTGTTTTCATTGATAATGGTGGTTGTCTGAATTACTTTTAACTAACTTACTAATTGAAGGCTGAGTTTGAGAAAGGTGAGTTAAGCATCTTCTGGGAATGGGATTGTAACAGTGTTTTTCAAGGTTACTTTCTCTTCATTAAAAACTTTGTAAAATAATAATGAAGACGAAATCATCTCATTAAGGAAAGAATAAGATCACTCGTCAATTTTACTGCTCTTCTCATCTACCTTTACATCAGTAGGCATATAGCAGTGCCTTGCATTTCTTAAGAATTCTTTGCCCCATATTCACTGTAAACAGAGAGGAGCCATAATTATACTTCATTTGATCCATATCAAAGCTACTGATCCATGTATCAATTTACATAAAGCGCATAAAACATTTTTGCTTTTCACCCTTACTTTGCCACTTTCTAACGAAAGTTTTCCTTTGCAGACTTCATTTGAATATAAAAATCTCCCGGTGAAATTTGCGATGTTAAACAAACCATACCAGTCATTCAACTTTTTAATTAAGGATTCAGTGTTCCATCCCTTTTCAGACATTAAAATTCAGGTGCAGTCATTAATCTTTCTAAATGAATTCACCTGTGGCTAATACTGATGTATTTTCTATGAGGCTTGTCATGGACGGCATACTGCATGCATAACCATTCTACAGTTAATTACACAAGGGATTATCGTTAGTGTCATAAAGATAAAGCCTTGCTAGAAGCATTACAGACATTTTTTGAGCAATGACTTATTTAATTTTTGTTAACAGCTACCTAAGTATATAAGAACAATAAAAGTTTGTTTATATCACGGAAGAGTGAATGGCAAAGTTCAGAGAACTCTCAAAATGAGACGTCATGTCCAGAGAGCTGACCATCTCTTTCTTGTCTTCCTTGTGTCTTTTTTATCTTCCCACCTACTCTGCTAAGCAGCAAGAGAGAAAATAATGCAAATACTATACTCCCTCTAAGGTTCATATGTTAGAGTTCTATGTCAAGTATTGCTCTCTTAAAAAGATGAAGAGCACAGCTTATGAGAACTGCAATTTATAGGTCTACACAACCAGTCTGTCTAAGAAAAAATAAGTTCAAAGGTTATTAAGGAATAAAGCAATCTCTGAAGAGCAAGAAGTGTATTTTACAAGACAGTTCACGAAAACACTAATGGTGCAATATTCCAGCACAAAACCCTGACCAACTAAACAAAAACAAAACCCAAAGAGAATAGCATATAAACCTTAGAGTTTATTGCATTCTAAGATTTGAATTTATTAATTAGATATTATAATTCAGAAATGCAATTCTGTCTAAAACTGCTGTGTCTTGTAGCAGACAATAAATTGTTGCTAAAAGACTTGGTACTCAGCAAGCCTAGAAAGCACTTCCTTTCATTTGAGCTCACAGGCACCACTCCTGTTATAATGTGAACAGGCTTGTCTGCCATCCAGAGAGATCTAATCAACGCAGAGCAAACATGAACCAAACATATGTACTTAAAAACAAGAACAACAACTTTGTTGAGAACATTATACAGTAGAGAAAAAGATTTGATTTTCAAGCCCATTGCATCTGTTTTAAATTAACTTCAGTTAATTTACTTCTGATTTACACTATTAGAAGACAATCCCCAAGATGTTCTTAAATTATTAAAGAATTTGAAATTATATTCATCAGTGGAAACCAGAATGAAGTAAAGAATAACACTGTGAAATTCTCAAGCCAGACAGAATTGTGACAAAACTGTCATGACAATAGTAATCAATGAAATAAATATTAACATTTCTTTTTTGTTTCCTAATAAATACTTGGGGCGGAAGAGAAGAGGTGGAGGAAGGAGACTAAAACTGTGTCATTTTTCCAATTCAAGTATTAAATATATTCCACTAAAGAAGGAGTAATTTTTAGTCTGAGTGCCATTGTAACACAAAATGAATAAAATGAACCAATCAGAAGCCTGATGTTGTGATTTACTGTACGAGATTCAGAGTGGCTGAGTTTTTCTGGTTTTGTTTGTTCATTTTGTTTTGTTTTTTGGGTTTTTTGTGTTTTATTTTTAAATTTCCTGCAGTTTTGAACACCTGAAAGAGAAGAGGCAGTGGAACAGAACGGCCCACTTCAGACCTTTTTTTCACACTTTGTTTTCCTGTCTGTTAAATCCCTCAGGGCTTTCCTCTATAAACAATAGCAGATAATTAGATTTATGCATGTAATTTGATTTAAATTGATTTTAGCGTTTATCCAATGATGCTACAGAAGCTGCCAAACCAGTCAATGGATGTGTATGCACCATTAACTTCAGAAACGTCATGAAACAACCAATCATTTTTTTTCTACATATAGTAGGTACTATAAACCCCCCCATTCTATAAATTAAGGCATCTTACATAAATAAGAAACTTAAATTTCATTTAATCTGGAGTTTTCCTCATGCAACCCTCCCTGATCTATCTAGTTCATTGTTACACTATCAAGATTACATAGATGATGCTTAGATAACGGCAGAAAGTCACTTCCGAATTCACCAAATATTTGGATTTGGAGGTAAGAATCCAAACTGGAGCTGTTTTATGGAGAGGGGCTGTGTAGTGTGTTAGGGAAAAAATGGTGCTATTCTTGCTAATGTAAAAGAGCTGTGTGTGAATATTAAAGTTAATTTGGAAAGTAACTTATTTCATTGCTCAAGATATTTGATAGCCACCTAAACATACCAAAGTGCTGCTGCTTTTATGTTGCCAGAGGAATAGACCCCCTGTCATACAAAAAAATATTAGGTGTCTCCAGGTAAACTTTTACCAAAAATACTGGGCATATGAAATTTTAATTCAAAAGTAATGGAATTCATCATTACAAGAAAGTAGAGATTTTCCCAAAGTACTTGTTTTTCAGTTTTTCATGTTTCTTTTTCCCCCCCCCATTTCTTTTTTGCCCACAGTTTCATTATTATTGTAAGGTTTCTTCTCAATCTTGGAAGTTTTTCTAGGAAGCTAATTACCTCCTCAATGTTCTTTGCCTCTAGAAATTTGAATTAATCCCAAGTTCAATGAAATAATTTTTTAGTCAAAGATAAGTCCAAAGGGTAGGGAGCAATTCCAACAATACAGAATGGGCTTTTCTCCCCTTTTAATTTAATATGATAATAATCACAACCAAATATAGTGAAGGCAAAAAGCTCAGAACAAAAAAACCCTCAATTCATTAATTCTACCTTGTTTTCTTGAGTTAGGGTAAAAAACCAACCAAACAAATAATATTTTAGTAAAAAATAAAGAAACGTCTGGCACCTTTAATATTTTACCCTTTCTCTTTTGTTCTGGGGCAAGGCATCCAGAACAACCATACTCCTCAAGTAGCCCTTGGGAGAAAGATGTTGTATTTTATTATTTGAGGATATCTTAGATCTGCTGCAGGAAATAAATAGTGCTGTCACAGTCTCTTATTTATTTAATTTTGAGAATGAATTTGGTGCTAATGAGGTTGAGGAGTGGATAGCAAAGTCTAGAGTCAGGCACAGCATGGGCAGGTGCTCTGAAAGCTTCTTCAAACAGCTCTGTCAGCAAGTGCACTTTAATCCTGCTTTACAATATCCCTGCTTGCCATCAAACTGCCAGTTCCCGCCAGGTGCGAGTGCCCTCAGCTCTCACCGATGACAACAGCAGAAAAACGGTGAGCTCAGTGCTTGGCAGAATCAGGATCAAGGATTCAAATTCTTATGCAGAGCTGGAAATTAAACCCAAAGCTTTGTCAAATACAGACATTTGTCCTAAGGACAAAGACATTGGCTCTGAAAAATCTTTCATTAGTGGTACAGCCAATATTGAGATTCCAGTTCTCCAGAGGTCAGCTCACTGTATTTAACAGTTATAATATTTGTTATTCTGCAGATACTTCAATGATGTAAAAATGAAATATTAGAGCAATTATTAACCATATAGTAGCTAACCATACCATGTCAGTTGATAGAGCAGAGAAACTAAAAGATTTATCTGAACATACAAAAGTAGTGGACTTATATTCTGTGTGAAAATTGAACATTTAAACAAGTGCATGCTTAGTGCATGCCAAAAATGACAGGAGTCCTGGTTTCTGAGTTACTCTTGCATAGATTTGTACTCCTGTCTCGGAATCTTTTTGCAGGAAACCGTTCAAATCCCATGCTTTAAAGAGACAAAAATTTCCTTCGACTTTTCAGGTTTGGCCTGAGGCATTCATTTTCTTTTAACTATCTTTTTAGCTTTGGTTGTGGTTTTCTACCCCCAATCTTATATAACACTCACCTTTTCAAGCTTCTACATGTTCAGATTCTTCTCTGCCATAATTTCACACTTCTGAGACAGGATGCCCACAGCCACTGAAGAAAGCTGTGCTCTGTGATCTACAGATAGGACAGCCTAAATTTCTACAGATAAGTTGATTTGGGATGTCCAAGACAACGTAAATTCAAGCTGAAGCATCTTCCAGGTCTGGGTATCTCTAAATGTTTTCTCTAAATGTTTTCTCTTTATAGATTCTCTGATGCCTAATATTGGCTTCATGTGACCTTTCCCTCTAAGGAGCTGTTACTAGAACCTCTCTTCTACCTGGCCTCTTACCGTCTCAAGACCTGATCACCGACCATTGTGAAAATGTGTCGGTTTCAATCAGATCTACCACGATGGTTTAAAAAAGACATGTAATATAACTGCACTAAACTCATTTCACTCAGAACCAAGACCAAAGACTGTGTTGTTTCTTTAGGATTTTGCATTTTATATATATATATATATATATATATATATTTGTATATATATTTTGCATATATCAAAACCTCATGGAACAGCAATAATTTCAACAAAGAGGAAGAAAACTAAAGTTAAGTGTGAGAATATAGGAAAACATATACTGCCTTATACTTTTTTAATCAAATAATGGACAAATAAGACGTTTGGAGAAGAAAGTAAAACATTCAATACAGTCAGGCCTGGCAGGCTAGATAGAAAGTAAATCACAAACCTCTAAAGATTGAATATAGAATCACATAAATGATATGATACACATAGAAAACAGATTCTTTATAAAAAAACCAACACCAACAAAATAAGGAGCTCAGAGTAACATCCGCAGAGAGGCATAGTTTTATCCTCACTCTAGTGATAATGAGTAGAAGTAACTTAGCCTGTCTGCCCTCCTATAATACATGAGAGCGGACTCATTATATTAACTAGGACTAAATTTCTATGTTTGTGTAAACATACAGAGATACATTACAGTCATGTTATTCAATGCGTGTATTTGTATGCATTAACACAATCTCAGTGAAGCTTTCATGTGGACTATGCAAAGAAGACATATGCTCATCTATTACTCTTGGCAGAATCTGACTTTTATTATAGCTAGGTTGCAGATGTACTGACAAGAGAAAGCCTAACTCCATTATGATGCACTAAATTACTAGTGAGGTTAATACAACCCTGTGATGCAGAACTTTGACCATTTTTAATAGCTAGATTATTATTCCATTACTCTTCCTAACATCTAGTTAAATTTCGTTCGCATAATTCATTCATATTAAATATAATTTACACAAATAATCTCAGTATAAATTTGCAGATTTCTGAAATACACTTTCTGTGATTCAATAGTACAGCTCTTGTTAAATTGAGATTATTATGCTTAAACTAGATTGGCAGTACTTTACAAAGCTTTCCCTTGCATTTTTGGACATGTGCTCCATTTTAGGTCATGAGCAAGCTGGTTACCGGCCGGGTACAACAGCCATTAAAGGCTACATTTCCCTTATTGGACAGCAACCTGTCTTGTAGAGTATATTTGCAAGATATCATATTCTAACAAGTATATAAACAGGGAATGGAGTCAGAAGCATATTTAACAAAGGACAAATTCTTTTTTTATGTTTGGACTCCAAAGTTAAAAGCCCAGCAGGACCCACCCTGTTTACAAAAGCTCTTCCCCCTTGCATGCAGAGTTTGCTTAGATAGATCCACATCATCCTTACCAAATGTCTTTTTCTGGCTGCTCAGTTCATATTTGTCACCAGTATACAGAAATGTAAAGTCTAAAGAAAGCATTAGCAGCTTTGCATCACTAATCTTGTTACTGTAATGACTATGAAAGTATTCAACAAAAAAAGTAGCATATAAGCCAGTCCACATGTACATACTATGCACAGCATGTGCCCCAGTGAGCCACAGATGTTCTCTGGCTGCCTGAAACAGCAACAAAACCCAGTCATTTTAATAGAACATTTCACGTCCAGCCACAACTGACAAATACCTCTCTATGTCTAGACGAAAGGGCTGCTGACAGTTCTTTCTAACCTTAAAGATGGATGAAGATCTTTGATGGGAATAAAAAGTTCACCAGCCTCTCAAATTCAATTAAATATTTTCATCTTTAGAGTCTTTGGAAAGAAGAGAAGAAGTGCTCCTTTCTCTCTCTCCCCTCTTCAAGCTTCCCTCTTGTCATTTACCCTCTCTTTAATTTGGCACATTAAACCCCAAAGACTTCAACCCTAAGTCTCTTGAGATCAAGATTACATCATTACAGTTATGGTATGTTATACACTAATCATAACCATTACCATTTACAAGTTCACAGCTTCATTCAATTAACTGCCTGACATGGATTTTACAGTTAATTCATAGTGAAGGTCACCAGTGGTCAGAATGGCAGGTGCATTCTGCTACCTCTTTGAATGCCAATTACCAGTCTTAAGCAAGTACTGGAGAGATACTAAGTCTCAACAAGTTAATCAAAAGGCTTAGAACTTACAATACATTTTTATAGGCATGTCTAATGGCCTGTAAAATAATACTGCATAATTAGCATATTCAAATGACAGCCGCATCATTTAAAACTCTAATTTACAATGAAAGGCAGTAAAATATTATTTTGCATTATTTTTTTCAATAGAAAAGGAAAAGATGAGTTTATGCAATTCCATTAGAAGCCATGTAGTACCATGCCTAGGTCTATCACAAGCCCTTATGTGTTCTAATTAAACACTCCAAGGCAAAAGTTAAAAGTACTTCTTGGTCTTCAGTTAAACATAGGCCTGCTTGCCTTATTGCCGGAAGACAGACATTATCAAAATATATTGTGGTATATGGGCTGGTATTAAACTACAATCTGATTTCAACTTGCAGAAAAAAATTTCTAGAATGGTTGTACTACATTATGTGCAAGGAGGCAATCATATAAATAAAGGTTAATTTGAGAATAAAGAAATAATAAAGACATGGTGTTTCCAGCTGCATCTGGCTGAACAGTCTTTGCAAGAACCTGGACCAAACACACCTTGATGTTTCAGGATGAACTCAGGCATCCAGTAGGTGGAAATCCATCACAGACTACAAACCTCTTCTTTGAGATCCATGGGAAGAGTGGGATCAGCTGTTTCTGAAAAATATCCCAAGCCCATCTCTGTTGGAAGCTCATTTGCTTTACAACTTGGTCCCATACACTAGAATAGTGGACCAACATCTCCATGCTTATTAAATCCCACTTTAACAGTCTAAACTGAGCTGTAAAAAAAGCTTTGTCTAATTCAGTGAGTCTAAACTTCCCAACATGGTACCAACCTAACTATATAAATACATAATATTATTATGTGTAAGAAATATATATTCTATATCACAGCTATACACACACAAGGCAGCAGAGTAGAATTAGATTAGGAAGTCCCAGTATAGAAATGTAGATATCCTATTTAAAAAAGCTATTAGAGGTTTGAATTGCTGAAGAAATTCACCTAGCTGAAGGGGGGAAAATCCCCATGGCCTTATATTACAGTTCTAGTAAAATTTCCTACCTATGTTAGCAAGCTGTAAGCTTTCCTAGTGCTAATATATAAAATTAATTTCATGCTTGTCTACTCTTATAAAATCACTGGCAGAATACTTCACTTTTTAAGGCAAAATTGGGGACTCATATACAGTCAATATTATTTTAAGCTAACTAGTATTTGAGTTATATAGCTGCCCAATTAATTGAAATAGTAAAGCATAAACCAAGTGAAGATTCCAGCTAGGAAAGCAAAAAATTGTTAACAATGCTTTTTTGACTCTATTCCCTTGCTGCCCAACACTTGATATGTTGTTTCATGCAGAAGGGAAGTGACAGTGAGGAATAAGTATATTCTCTCTATATACTATACAGAGTGATAAATGCAAAAGAACTGAGAAAGGTGCCATAGGTGCAACATTAGGATGATGGAAATCGCACTAATAATTAAAGTAGAACCTTTACATGAGTAACTATTCACGTGTTTTATTAAAAAAAATTATAAGCCCCAAGACACTTTCCTGAGCAGTGGAAGGATGCTGGATCCGCTAGTACCCCATGCCAAAAAATACAGAGGAAAACTGTTTGTATTTTGTGCTCCTAGCAAAATTTCAGTAACAGAACAAGCCACATCCAGGGAAGAAAATGAGACTACACTATTTTTTGCGCTCAAGAGTGATTGATCTTTCTTAATATTCCAACTATGAGTAAGATGGAAACAACCCCTCATATCAGAGGATTATTAAGTAGAACTAATCAACAGGAAACCGTACAAAGGAGAGGACATACAAGAAAACAATAACTTGGGAAATTTGAATGATATTAACTATGTTACTTGCCCTAAGCTATTCCAGCAGGACAGAGTTGCTGATATAGCAGATGATGTAGTCTTCCTCCTCTGATTAAATTTGCATGCAACTCACTGGCTCTGTAGTTCATATGTCTGTTAAGGACATGCAAGTGTTGAGCAGGTTCCACTTGCAGCTGCTGAAGTGATCAGAGCTCAGTAAAACTGTTGAGATCCATCCTGCACTCCACTACTGAAACCAACCCAAGGAATCTCACTTTCTTTTCATCTCACTTTTGATTTGCTCACTCCTATGAGCTTCACCATAAGTATTCCTCATCTTTTCTTGGCAATTCATACATCAAGTCTACAGCTATTTCAAGCAGCCATCAGTCTAGACTCTCTCAATTCTCCCTATACAACACAGAAGACCTGAAAGAAAAGTCATACACTACCATTTTCTCCCTATTTCTTTTCTGCAATCACTGAAGACTTTGATGGAGCTTTTGATGACCCCGCTCCAACGAACATTTTACAAACACGGATACAAACATCATGCCCACTCCAGGGTTACCTAGAATCATGTTTTAACAAAAATGTCACAAATACTTCATATCCATCATATAAATGAGGTCTGGCATATCCAGGCAGCTCTCGGTGCTCTCCAGTGCATTTCTTTAGAGGACTTCCCCCCCACCCCGAGGGATTCCTGCTCATCTGACCTGCTCTTCTCTCCACATACCATCAAGGACAACAACAATCTCACTATTTTTTGGTGGTATCTATCTGTGAGACTTACCTTTGATACTTTCAGTATATCAGCTAGATACAAGAGATGGTCATTGACACAAAGCCAATAAAGGCACAAGCCAAAATAAGCTGGGTTATACCCAACGCCTCCTCAAGCACCAGGCAGCCCAGCTGGCTTGATGCAAGGAGGAGCACAGGCTGTGTAATCCTCCATGAAAAGGAGCCACACTCCTCAGGGGCTGATCACTTCAAGGAAACATCATTACTCCTGTCTGAAGTTTCTCTCATGCACCTCAGCTCTTGACAGAGCCTGACCCTTTAGAAAGAATGAATTACTAAGCTGAGGCTCTCCAGCTCATATTAACTGCAATAAGTGAGAGAGCATCCAGGGACTGGTTTGTGTGCAAGGGTCACCTTCAGAGGAATCTCTCTGTAGAATAAAGCAAAGGCTTCTCTGTGCAGCTTCAGCCAGAGGATGGACTACAGTTTACTGTAATTGAAGAAACATTTTTCCTTTTATAATCCTGCTACACAATCCTTGTAGTAAGGGCGTTTTTATTTACCTTAACTCCATTTTTTAAAATAGCAATTGTCCTGTGCATTATGTCACATAGACTATGTTGCAGTGTAACACCAGACAGTTCTGTACCCCACACCCCAGTGAGACAGGGACATTTATATTATTTTTACCACTTTATACACAAGGAGAAACCTCTCTTTCCTTAGATTAGTTGCTCTTCAGACAACAAACATCTGATATAAAACTTGTGGCAATAACTTAAGTAATCATGACATAAGTATGTCATACTTTGCCATGGGTTTTTTGCACTTTTTTTCTATATTTAAAACCAAGTTTAACAGGAATCAAACTAGAATTTCTGCTGAATGGCTCATAGTCCAAAGTGTTATCTACCACTTAAAAAAAACCCAGAAGCATTTTTACAGCAGTACTGAATCTACCTTTCTTAGGAGGTAAATGAAATATCTCACTGAGTCACTTACATGCAGGCAGCTACTTTGCTTTCTATCAGAAACACATTTTGTGATCCTTGTGGTATCATCTCTCAGAAGAGATAGTTACTACTCCATCCCAGGTAAAAAATATTTTACCTTTGCAGTACTTCACAGAGTAACTTCTCATGCGATACTATCTCACTGCTTAACCACCAGAGATGAACCAATGCAGAGAAACTTAGTGATTGGACCACATGACTAACACAGAACTGTGCAGAACTGCCTGCCCTTTTTCCTTAAAATATGCACATAAATCTCCTAGATATCTTCCAGGCTATAAAACAAAAGGAAGAGGCAACAAAATTATGAGATATTATGAGACAGTTAACACCTCACATAAAAAAATCTCAGGCACGTCGCAAGGGAAAGAACGAATAAGAAAAACAGGAAACCAATTGTTCCCTATCAGTCTGTCCTCATGGGACCAAGCCTTCCTTGTTTCAGTGACTCTAAAGGTTGCCCAAACCCTCCACAGTCCCTAGAAAAATCTCTTCCTTTCTGTTACCTTGTCAATTTGGCCATGTATCTCCTCCCTGATTCTCACACAGTAGTTTCCCTGCTTGCTCTAGGAGAGTCCTCTCTGCACAGCCATTACAGCACAGTGTAGCAAACAAGCAAAATTTTCTCCTCCTGTCACACATGGGGCCTTTCTCCTTTAGCTCCAAGTACACATCAGACAAAACATAACACACAATACATATGCACTGACCTGGCCTATACTCAGTTGGTTTAATGTAATCACTGACCCCAGTCACTCTAATTTTCTTTGTCAGTCATTTTAATTTCCGTAGCAGCTATGTGGCATATGGCCCCAACTAGTGGCTAATTACTAATTGTCAGTTAGAACAAAAGACATTAATGTTTCGTTAATTGTCAATTGTTTTTGACCAATTACTTCAAAATAGTTGGTTTTGTTCTCATGGTAATTCAAAATTCCGTACTGTCATTATATATATCAAAATAGCAATAGTTACAGTGATTGCTTCTGGTAAGAAGAACTGAGGTTTCTTGCAACTGTAGGGTTAATTTCCCTAATTGAGGCAAATTTCTTCTGTCTTAAGAAACAATAATGACTATTTTGTGAATTAGGCCTTACTTTACTTGGATGTGTGGTTTGTTTTGTTTTGATTTGGCTTTTTCCCCTCATTAAGAAGATGTTTAGAGGTTGCAACAGAAAGATGTTCAAAAGGATGATTATTTCTTCATAAGTTTTGTAAATTATGAAGTTATGGATATGATATATGTAATCCAAAACCTATAAAAAAGTGAGAAAATAACAGTTTGGTTTCTATAAGCTTCTCTAATCTCTTTTGATCCAGGAAATGTATAGCTGGAAAACAGCACGTTTTGTTAAAACATCTTTTTCTGCCTCTCCCCAGCTTTCCCTCGTTTTCCTGTAAGGTAGCTGTTGCCACAGCCTGACACACATCCAGGTAAGAGGGAGGTCTTTTCTCTGCCTCAGGATTCTTGTTAAAACTGTAGGAAAGTCATTTACTCCCTCTACTTCAGTTTCCTATTTATAAATTGAAGAGAACACTATTTCCAGGACTATGATAAAGAAAATACTTTCTGTTACAGACTGAGAAGTTCATAGGTGTAAAGGTGCTGATATAAGTACCTCAGATAGATAAGTAACTGGGGTACAATACAGGCAGATAACAAATAGCTTAATCCAGGTCCTTATCAAGCTAGTCAGCAACTTCTGCAGAAGCAGGTTGTTGGACACAGGAGAAACCACTTGAGGCTCAGAGTGGAATCTATTAGAGAGGTCTGAACTCTACATTAAGAACTGTTCAAAATAGTGAAGTGCTATTAGTCCCAATTTATAGATGAGGCATCTGTGGCAAGAATTTTTAGGAGTGCTTCTTCTACTGCTTCTGCCTTTTCAAAAGGCCAGGGTGCACGGCTTTGCAGCCCCCACTGAAAGGGGAATGAAAGCAGCGTGGTCATCAGCCATGTGTGGCTCCTATGATTTCTGTGCTGCCCCGCAGTGCATTCAGAGTTGGCATAAATTAAATGTTGATAAATTCAAACAAGTGACAGAGTGCAGTTTTGCACAAATCCAGCATTATGTTTGAACGGAAGCTCCAAGCAAGCAAAAAATGAGGATCAGGCATCTAGAATAAACTCTACAACAGCTATGAAATTTCAGCATCATGTTTTTTTCATGCATTCAAATGGGATCTGTCTCCCTACGCCTACTCTACATCATCTGACTGGACTGCCTGCTGGGAAGCAACAGTACCATGGCAGTTCTCACTGAGAGATCACTCAGTCATACTGTTTACAGCCATGGAGACTGTAAATCTCTCAGGGAGACTATAAAAGGGTGGCAGTAAAAAAATATACTGATTGCTTGTTAGGTTTGTTTTTAAAGTACAGTGTTCATTGCTACTTAGCGAGCATTTCACTAGACCAACTTCCCTTCCGAAAACCAAGTTGCTTCTCTTGGGAAGGTACATTTTTCCAGAGGTTTCACTCTGCCATTCTCTTTCTCCAAACTTGCGAATTGAAACATAGCTGTCTTTAGCTGTTTCACAAACATGATTGTGTCTGTCTGTAGCAAAGGAAATTTTAAAACTATGTTTTGCAGCCGTTTTTTGGTTTGAAGTCTGTAGCATTTTGCTGACCATACTGCATTTCACAGACTGTATTGCATTTTAATGCCTTCACTCTATATGTAATTAGGTCAGTTGTTTACTCCGAAAACCTATTTCAAGGTTTTCAGACTAAACTGAGAAGCTGTATTAGTCTTTTCTAGTTTTGTGTCTGAAGTACACCAGAACTCAGAGAAGAGAGTAAATGAAAAATGTGTTAACTAACAGGAGATTAGACAGCTGCAAAAACAATGTTTTATAATCCCTCATTGAACATGCACAAATCTTTTCTATTTCACAGAGAAAATTTCATAGATTCACTTAAATAGGAGCTAAGAATTGTGCAGAAATTACTTAAAATGAGTCAAAATCATATATCACTGTTTAAGCTGCCACTAGCCAAAAAGCATTTTGCTAATGACTTCTGCTTTCAGACTACAAACCAGACTTGAGTAGTTAAATTGCTCCTGCTCTTATCCATCGTGAGCAGATAGCAAAGTAACCTGGAAGCTAGTATGCCTGGGTAGGAAGGAGGAGGAGAACTAAGTAATATCTTCAATGGATTAAGAAACTCTTGAAAATTTTTTCCAGTTTATTGTAGAGGAAATTATTTTGAGAATTAGGAACTTTGACAAGCTGCAGAAGCTTAGTTTTCATGGATTTCATGGAAATAGTGTGAAATTCAGGTCTCTGGCTTTATGACTTGGCATGTGTAAACAGATAAAAAATAACATTGTGTAAACACAAATAATAATGCAGTCGGGTCTCCTGTACCACTGAACTGTGGTCTTATTTGTATCCTGCAAAGCCCACCTTCCACTTTGCACAACATTTTTTTCTTTTTTTTTCTGTAAAGAAGAAAAATCCTATGACAATATCTCCTATTCCTGTATTACTGTAAGGAATCGCAAAAAAAAACCAAAACCACATTAATTTTTTGAACTGAAACAACCTTTACTTTTTTTTCTTAAAACAATTGTTAATTGCATTTTTCCTTAGATAGAAATCTTTTATTAATGTATATACATTTCAATAAGGTTTTAGCTCATGTTTCTATCAAATAATTAACACTTCTTATTTTCAGAAGGAGCTATTTAATTTACAAGAGGCCTATTAAGAATTATGTTTTTCCTCATTAGATATAATTGAGGGATATGACATTTTGTTCAAGAGAAACTTTTTAGCACTAATGAGTCAAACAATGCAATATTTGAAGCTTCCGCTGAAGTTTAGTGTGACATTACTTATAAACTAAAAATAGATAAGAAAAAAATTGAGAAGAAAATGGGAAAAATGATGACCTAATATAATAATTTTAACTTCTGAAAACTGAAGTTTTGTAGCCTGAAACTGAGACTGTGGTTTTGCAAACATTTGTGTATACGCTTATCTTTAAACCTACATTTTTAAACTGTTTATAGGATTGGAACCCAGTGTGAAATACATTTAACCCAACCGATGAAAAGAGAGTTGTGTCAAATATAATTGAGATCAGAACTGATGTTCCAGATTTGTGATTTATATGAGTTAGCGAATGTAAAACATGAGACCTGAAGTTTCCTGAAAGAATGATTAATGTGTTTGAAATGTTCCCATGAAGCTATATTCCAAGAGTATGCAAAATGTGCAGTTTCTCTCACTTTTGACACCAAGCCAGAGAAAACTCCTTGGTTTTGATGCTGTTTCACTTTGCAATTTTAAGTTTGCTTGAACTAAAAACTTCATAGTCAAATTTGAGGGTGGAAGTGGGTGTGAGCCCACACAAGTTGAAGACTTGCTTTCTGCTTGCATCAAGGCAGAAAGCTGTGCAAAGTCCAAACGCATACTAAACTTGGGTCGGCATGAATGTATATGCATATGCAGCTGGAGAAGAGCTGAAAATCATAAAGACCTCTGTCAGGTCATGTTTGATTTCAGTGCAGTCCCTGATTTCAAGATGTAACAAACCTATGTAAATTACAGCTTCTAGAACATTTTCTCTTTCCTCCCCCGTGTTATAAGTGTTAACAAAGCAATTGGAAATGTTGAACAGTCTGAACAGTACACTTTGAATACTCAGCAAGTCAGCAAGGTCTCAAAGGTTGCACCATGTAAAAGTCAAGTAATTAAACACCGATTACTTACTGTGATAAAAAAAAAAAAAAAGAGTCTGCTGGGGAAAGGCTGGATTCAGAAGGTCTAATTTAGTGCTGAAGATGTCAGTGGAAATAGAGCCCCTTTAACTACATTCTGCTTGACTTCATCCAAAAAGAAAAGGATGAGAAAAAATATTAGAAAAGCTTTTCAGAAATTTCTTTCAGCAGTGGAGCTTTGGGAGGTGACAACAGCTACTGGTAATTCTTTCCGTAATCTTTTCCCTTAAACAGTATTTAGAATCCTCTTCAAAATTTGGCTCTGGATCTGTGGCTTCATAATTTTTTCAAAACACAAAGCCACCTCTCTACTGCACTCTTGGCTACAGACTAAATGTTTCAGCTCCCTAGAAATGTCTTGTTTAAAAAAAAGCTCTTGCAAACCCAAGGAACTGTGTTCCACCTGATGTTACTGCTTCCTCTCACATTAGAAAAATCCTGCCTTTGCCCCCAGTCAAGCTTCTCCCCTCAGTACCATCAAAAACGCAGCTGTGTTTTTTTGGCTAGCTAATGTCTGCAGTGTCTCAAGACAAAGAAAAGGCCACTATTTTCTTTGCTATGAGACATCACTTCCCTGCCCTGCTCCTCTTGCCACCACTGTCACAATGGTTCTTTCCATAGCAAGGGCATGGTTAAGAATTAACCATTAAAATCTGTTACGTGTCGTCACAACATCAGAGAGTTGGTCTTGTAAAACATTGTGTTGGGTTTCTTTTGCTAAAAACACTGAGAAATTAAATTTTTTGTGTGTAGAAAATTATCTGCTGCAAGTTTCTCAAACCCACATTAATATTGTTTATTATAGAGACAGCAGAATGAAAGCCTCATTCTCAACACACGGCAAGTTGATTACTTACATCAATTGTTGTTGGGGGAAAAAAAGTTCTACATTTTCTTGGCATTGAATATTGGCTGAGTTTATTCACACCTACTGAAATATAAACAGGCTTATGCTTACATTAGGTACTTTGGGGAAAACATCCTGCAGCTAGAACTCTGTAGTGCTTCAGGAATTTTAAATAAAGCTATGATACTTTACCTTAAGTAAATAGGATTTTCTATTCACTCTTCTCTTTGCAATTGCATTTCACATGTGCATTGTACTCCTCAGAGGTTAAAATCCGTAGAGAAAATGCAGTATTTAACAAATTGATGCTCATTTACTGCACATCATTCATATCATTACATTTCATCCATTCCCGGAATTCACAGTTGATGTAATTATAAGGTACTCAGGAGGTGAATGTTAGTTGGGAAACACAAGAATTCATCTTTCAAACTGTATTCTATTTTGACAACATAAATTAAACTGTTTTTATTCCCATTAAAGGAAATTTTGACTCCTTGTGTAAAAGAACTGCTGAAAGAGCGCTTCTGTCAAAAAGTAATGATAAAGGGGTCAAGGTAATGAACAATATGTGTGCGATGGAAGGAGAATCACATTGCAGAGACTGGGATTTGGGGGAGCATAGTGCCTGTCTTTGTCATGGAGTTTCCCAACATCAGCCAATGGAATCTACTTACCATAGTCTCATCTCCTCATCCCCATCTGTTCCGCTTTATCCAGCCCTTCTTTTCTGTTTGAATCTTCAGCTTAGAGAGGCTTTGTACAGCACCTAGTATAAAGAGGCTGCTTATGCTTTTAGATTTTAGGTACCATTTTCCTTTCAGACAGTTAACAGATTACATAATCATATAAGTGAATAGACTCTTAGGAGAGCTTATTATAGTATGTGGAGATTTTTATGTGGAGATTTTTTTGTAAAATGTAGCAGAACTATCAACATATGGAGACCTGACTGGCACGTACTGGACTCGAGCAGTCAATATGCTACTTAGGAAAGAACATCTTTTGAATCCAGATAGAAATGAGTAAGAAAAATAACCATATTTGATCAGGCAAATTGAAAGGAAGAGTGATGGATAGTGACATGCTAAACTGTGGATAGGGAACGATTAGCCAGGGCAGCACGAAATTGCTGAAAGATATGTGGTAAGTATGGAGGCTGATATATGTTTTAATTTCTACTCTCAACATTTTAAAATATATCGATACAACTTTAATCAGTGTGGCAGTTTCAATCTGAATATATTTTTTTATCTGTTTTAAATTACTTCCCAAACTAATCAACATTTGAGTAGATACAGGGGATATACACCAGGGAAGAGGATACATACCTCCACTCAGACTTTACTTCAATTAAGTCCATTCCTATAGAGAAGACATACTAAAGCACCTCCTTAATTCTTCTGGTCTAAAGGTTCTCGTTAGCTCTCCAGGCTTAATCCAGGCTTTGACACTGACTTAAAGTTTCAGCCTTAGTTTCCAAAGTGTTTTGGAGGTTAATTAATATCACTTTAAAATCACTTAGCTCAATCATATGACATAAGGAACTTTACTGTGGGTCTATTTCATTACCACTCATTCCTGAAATGTGATGAAAGCAGTAGAATGACATCAATTTACATTTATACATATATAGATAGATAGATAGATAGATAGATAGATAGATAGATAGATAGATATGCAAGAAAAGATTTCTAGCCACATGACTTGTGTCCAAGCAAGATTTGTCCTTCTTTCATAAAAGTTTATTTTAAATATTTACAAGAAAACTTTTCATTTACCTACTTCATAATAGAACTATATTTTTTTCTCTTGGAAGTCCCATTTCAAGAGTAATGTCTATGTTGAGGGACAGAGATGATGGTCAACTGTAATACAGATACAAGGAAATTGGCAGGAAAGTGAAGGCTGTGAGAAACACTTGTTCTTTTCCAAAGTTTTTACTACTCAATTGATTAGTAAAATTGCACTTTCTGAGCAATTCTTTGAAGAAAGGGCAAATCCTCTCAACCTGTTAACACACAGGTGGATGGTCCCAGGAAAACAACTTTCATGCACTTGGAAATCTCCCTGCTTGTTTGTGTACATTTTTGTCTCCCAGACAAACATTTTTTGATTCTAGTTAAACCCTGAGTTGCAAAGATGCAACCTTTGAAAATGACCAGTGGACAGCTTCATTTGCAAATTAGGGGTTCTGAGAACTGAGTGTATTATAAAAACTGCATATATTTTTATCTCTGTAGACTGAAAAAAAGAGAATTTTCACAGGATAGTCAGGAAAGCTATTTTGTCTACACAGGTAACATCATGTTTTACAGCAATGAGGAAGAAATGAGGAAGAAAACCAGCATTTTCGTAAAATTTGAGTCTTTTCCTCTCATGATACTTGAAATTACACTATGAAAAAAGAAAGTTAGACTCACCACAGGCCATACTGTAAGCCAATTTCTCTGTTCAAAACACTCTAAAACAAGCAGTTCCAATGAAATGAAAATGATTCCTTGAATGAATAACTCTTCTCTGGGGACTTCATTGCCTCTTCCCAGGAAAAAACAAATATTTTACTTGGAATTGATCAAGTTTTGTAATAGCAGTATGACCTACATGGAAATAGAGCCTGTTATTTAAACTGTTCCTAGTCATGATGGTGTGGAGCTCAAAGGCATTACTTAAATGAGCAAGAGGGAATGATAAAAAAGAGGAGCATATCTGACCAAACAATCTGGATTTTTATAGCCACCATTGGTCATGTAAAGGTTGGTTTCACTAAAGCAAACAATGAACACAGTGACAAGAATACAGAAGAATGTTTGTAGCTTCCCAAGAAACATTTTCAATAGACTTTTGATCTTTCTTGAAGGTAGTAGAAAAAACTATAGATGTCTTTCTTGGAAAAGTCCATTTGTTTTCACCGAGACCTTGAAAATCTCCGGGTTTGGCAAAGTTGGGAGCAGTAGTGTTAATGAGATGTCTGGGAGGTCTTAAACTGAGTAGTTAGGCTGCAAATTATTAAAAACACTGGCCAGTGCATACCAGCTTCTCAAATACAGTGGAACAGAAGTAATAATAAAAATAGCGAGAACTATAAAAATGTGTTCTGCATTGATTAGACTTCTCTGATTCTATTCCAAGAGTAATTTTCATAGATTAATTAATTTTTAAATAAATAGGATAGAAAAACAACATGGAATGCCATACACCTAACTAGCTGTAGCAGATAACAAGCAGGAATTTATTTAGAATTATCCTGTAGAACGTGAGGAAAAACAATTAAACTGAAAATCACATTTCCATCTAAACAGTGTTTCCTTCTTTTACTGGTATAACCAACTGGGATGTGTCAGAGCCAGCACTGACTATGCAAATGTGAGTGTGACCATGTGTTGTGTGAATTTTGTCTTGTTTTGGAAGTGAATACCATAATTTTTCCCACTTTTTACAAGGAATTTCATTATTATCCATCATCATCACACTCTGATATCAGAGCCAGAAAACATCCAGGTAAGTCTTTAAGTGCTCTTATGAAATCCAGCCAATCTGGTTCAATAGGCTTACAGGCAAACATGCCTGATTCAGGTTTATGTTTTTTTATAGTCTGCCTAGAAAGTGCAGATGTCCTTCTATGACTGTAGCTCATGACAGTAGCTTTAGAGATCCTGGGATGTTTTTTGGGCATTTGACACTATAACTGCAGCCTCCCTCTTTGTTGGGCAGGAGTTAGTCCTCTTCCATTAGCTAACTCTTTCTCAAGATCAAAGCACCGTATAATGAATTCCACTTTACTCCTTGTGTTTCAAGTTTTTCCTGTGCGTCCATTTTGCACTTCTAGTATGTAAATGTCAGGCAGATGTAATGATGTTTAAAGGGACACTCACAGAAAGCCAATATTTCAGCATTAACATCAGTAAGAACCTCCTGCAGCAGAGAGGAGCGTACTGCCCTGTAGGCTCCATTGCCTAGTATGGTGGCACGGTACCACAGCTGCATGTGGCATGGTGATGTAGTGGCACAGTGGCACATGGCACGTGGTGCACCGGCGCATGGCAGAGTGGCTGGGGCTTCCCTTGTGTGGAAGCAGGCAGACAGCCATTGCAGCAGATGGGGAGTTGAAGAGGCAGCCAAAAGACAAGACATGCAACTAACTGAAATGTACCTCTCAGCCGAATTTCAGTGTTGATCTGTTGCTTTTAATCCTGTAGACCAGTATAGCTAAACAGCATAGGCAGTTTGTGTCTGTAGGAATTAATACTCCATTTTTCTATCAATAAAACTATTAACTTTTGTTTTATCTGATATTATCAGATTCTAGAAAGAACTGCAGGTGGTTGATTTTATTACATAAATATATATAAATACAAAAGAATTAAAAAGTATGCAGGTTTAAAAGAAGACTTAACATACCCCCTTTTATTTGTATTTAAGGGAATTATTCCTTTTACAACATTAATTAAACCCCATGTAACTTATTCCAGCTGTAAATGATAGAAAACATGTTGGAAAATGTTTCAAGTCATATGAATAATTGAATTATGGTAAAAGATTTTTGCCACCTCTGTCGAAAAACTTGAGGTAAAGAAGAAATAGGAAACAGTTGGCAATGATTTCTGAGGATAACTGAAGGAATGAAAAAAAATTTGTGAGGAGAGTAAAAAGAATAGGACTGTTTATTTCCGAGAAAAGATAAATACAAGGAGGCCAGATAAAGCTTTATAAAATAATATATAGTATATAGAGCAGAGAGTGGAATATTCAGCTCTAGGTTTCTCATGTTACATAGACAAAGAGATATTCAGTTAAAAGATGAAATTTAAAGCTGGGGAACGGAAATATTTTTCTCCACAATGAAGAAGAATTATACTATGCAACTCTTTGCCAAAAGGCAGCATTGATTTTAGCAGAATTAAAAACAAATACATAAAAAATCATAAGGATGGTGGATGTATCCAAAGTGATAATGCTGAGGGGTAAATTGTTTGTAAGTCTTTCAAATGCATTGCATTGGAAGAGACAGAAATGAAGAAAAAAGTTATTTTGGGTAAGGTATCATGAAAATGCCTTCTTGACAAAATCTTTCTCCGAAATAGCAGACCTGTGGGAGTGAATGAGATACCAGTTGGATTCAATATATTAATTTTGTAATAATAATCAGGAATAATAGAAGTTTCCTCTTTGAAGTACTAAAGAACTATTAAAAAAGAATAACAGATGTTGTTTTACTTAGCTGATGTCATAGAATGTCACTGGGAGATAAGTGGCACAATAACAGTGGAAGAAATTCAAGATGAACGCCACAGTTTCACACTTGGACATAGGCAGGGTTTCATGAAATGGGCTGTTTGCCAAAAAATATAAGCAGTAATGATGGTGGTGAGGAGCTAGAAGAGGGCTGGTGGTGGCTGGAAGGCAATGTCTGAGCTTTAAGCAATCCCCACATCTACTGTAATTTATGGTTTGAGTCAAAGTCTCAGTCAGTCATCAAACTCCTCTGGAGAAGCATCATCACTACCGCGTTGCTTAGCTCCTAACAATAAAAGTGCCCAAACAAGACAGGTGAGTGGACATTTAACAATTTAATTGCTGAAATTTAAATAACAAAGGAAAAAAAAAGGAGTAAATTATGCATAAAGATTCCATATTCTTTTTTTTGGAAGTGTTCCTTAAAAAAATTAAAATACTTCAAGGAAGAAAAATACAAGCTACTGCTGGCTGTTTGCAGCCCCCGTCTCCACCCTAGTGAGAGCTGTTGCACGTCTATCTATCTTAAGCTTCACATCTGGCTTTCATCTCAGCGGAGTTTGACTTTGCATGACATTATGACACAGAGGTGAATACAGATGCTTATTCCTGTGCCCTGATTCATGTTGTCTTCCTTCAGTCCTTGTACCTGTGGCACAGTTTCACAAGGGACTTGGAGTCTGGATTACAGAGATGTTGAAGCAGGAGGAAGGGTCTCAAGTGTATGCTTACTGATGAGGTAAGAAGAGCATTCGATCCTGCTACAGCCCTGTACGCACCACCAGCAAGAGCAGCCGCCTGTGAAGGTGACCTGCTGGGGCAACAGATGTGCAGCCCCAGCTCCTCTCCACTTTGTCTCCCTGTTAGCACAGGGCTGCCGCTGCTGCCGGCAACTCATGAATACAGCTTGTTTTATCTCAAGTTCATCAAGCCCTCACAGCTGCCTTCACAGTATGTTCAAATTTGGTATGAATGCTGTATGCAATCCTAGAACCATGATCACACACTATTACGCCATTGGATTAACATTACAGTTCTTGGGGAAGAAAATTATGTCTTTAGATAAGAGGTTTCTTCTACTTTGAAGATTTTGGGCTCTCTACCCCAACACTGCTATAGATGGGAATGGGTGAAAACTGCTTTCTTTCTGTTGCATGCTGTCCAATGGCATTAGAAGGCTTTCTTTCCACTTATTCCATAGCTTTGCCAAGGGGTGTTATGATATTATTCTTCCACCATATAAAGTGGAAGCTAAGGTAGAATATTTATTAATTAATATTAATTAACAATAATTAATATTACTATCCCAGTGTTGTTGTTGGTACTACAGAGCTACCATTCTTGTGGACAAAGGCTGCATAGCTGACAAGATAATATGAATTCAGGAGCTCAAATCCTACCTCCAGCTACCCCCAGCTACCCCCAGTAGCTGGGAGGGTGACTGTGGTTGCTCCCTATGAAGGGGTGACAGTTATTACTTAGAATTGTTCTGTATTTTGCTATACATGTCACCATGCCACACAAAACTGCTTCCATTTGACAAAGGTGTACTTGGTGGCATGTGTGTACAACTGAGGTATAAATAATTTTCAAGGCTATATTGCAGTGACATTTTGCCTGAATTTATTTCAGAAAAAAACAACATTGTCCTCAACTTTTCCAGTGTCCCTGAATTCAAGGAACTGTGTCCATAGAATTCAAAAAATCTCCCCATTTCCTCATCTCTTTCACAGTGCTTGGTGGAAAAACTTGCAAAATTAATTCTACCGGATGCTCTTTTACTCCCAAGTGGGGAAAGAAGTTCAAAAAATGTGTTGATTATGAGCTCAGGTCAAAAAAATATTGGTTACGGGATCTGAAAATGAGACGCATGCAATGCTGGCTACAACACAGTGTTAATTTTTTTCAGAATCAACCATCCTAAATATGTTATCAGGACAGAAAAAAATTTAAAGTTCACCTATAGATGTTTGTTGCATAAAAAGCTAGAAAGAGAGATGGGCAGGTTTCATGGTTGTCTAAAAACAGTTATTTT
This sequence comes from Pitta sordida, assembly GCA_013390025.1. Lineage (NCBI taxonomy): Eukaryota > Metazoa > Chordata > Aves > Passeriformes > Pittidae > Pitta > Pitta sordida. Next base: position 195,555 of record WEKX01006350.1, on the reverse strand, counting down.
AATTTTAAAGTCTTTTTTTAAGTGAATCTAGGTGAAAATAGTGACATATCATGCCCACAACTGATTTTTAAGCAAAAATTTCTTTCAGGATTATATAACTATAGTTTGTAACTAAGAAATCATTGTCTGGTTTGGGTATCTGTTGCTTCAGTGTGTCATAGCCTTGCTACAGCCTTTACTTACAGCACTCTTTTTTTTGAAACATTTACGGGTTCAGAGGGTAGTTTATAGGTACAAGAAAAAAATTTCTGACAGCAGAAATACTCTTAGTGGTATGACTGTGCTATTATTGTCTAGCAAGCAGGTAGTGGAAGAAGTAAACAAATACCAGAACAGACAATTGTAACCAGAACACTTTAAAACAGTCTAACTATTTTATATTAAATTATCCATTAAAACTTCCACCCAGACAAGATGACTCTCTGCTTCAGAGCACTGGATGAAATGATATGTTAGAAGAAATGAGTGAATTTGTGATTTTTCTCAGATGATTGAGAAAGTAATTTTTTATTAATCCTGTGCAAACCCCAAAATACAGTTAGGCATCTGCACATGTACCCATGACTTTCAGAGAAAATTTACTAAAGTGGTCTGACCTATCTCCTATTATCCTGTTAGTTTTCAACAACAGTACAAGATAGGCAATATAATGTTCCTAATATTTAATATGATTCTGCCTTCATTTATGGTTCTGTAGTAGAATTCCACTCTACTTTAAATGAACTCTTCCTGAGAGACGGACTCAAAAGAGTTATACTTATGCACACAAGGCTTGAAATAAGTCATATCCTAACCTTTAATTATGAATCACTGTCATGGTTTCTGAAAAGCAGCTGAAATCGTAGTGATGTTTTAAGAAGGTAAAATCCAGAGGTTTATTTAGGAGAGTTCTGTTACTCTAAATTCATATACCAAAAGCCTTTGTTAATAAAGACTGACACAGGTCACACTGTCAAGGATAAACCGTCACTCCTAAATCCTTTGTTTCAGGCTACAGTGAAACCTAATCCCTATAGTGTTCTTGTCTGGCCATGCATGCATGTAGATATGCACAACTCTTATAGTACTAGTACTTTCTTTCAAGCACGTTGCTCCTGACTGCAAGGCATTTGATTTCTGGTAATTAATCAGCTCATCATACATGCTGTGTTTCTCCCTCAGGCCCAACTCAAGTTAGTGATCCAAAATTGGCCCGGGGATAAAAAGAAACCAGTTATGCTCTTAGTGCACAGAATGAAACCCTGCTAAACACTGCTTGGCTAAACATTGAATTCAGATGACATTATTTATTTTTGTTTTACAAGACATAAGTCTAGGTTTGCAAATTGGGTATTTTTTTGGGTTTGGGTTTGTTTGGTTATTTTGTTTTGGTTTTTTTCAATGTAAAAGGCTGTTTTCCCTTTGTAAGTTCTGTTTCCTCTGTCTGACTCTTTAGAATGGCAAAAACCCCTGGAACTGCCAAATGTGCCCCAAAATGAGACGTCAAGATCACTATAGTAGTTTTGAGGTTTTGTGCTTAAGGACTTGAATGTATTGCCTGAACAATTAGTGCTAAGTTTTTAAACAATACTTTGTCACATGTTTATCTGTTTTCCTTTATCTGTGTGTTCTTTCATATTTGTCTTTTCTGTATAATAGCCTGGTTACTGTTAATTTTATCATATCCAGGGGAAAAAACTTCAGTTTATGTTGGTAATTCTTCATGTTTAGAGACGTGGCAACTCTCAGTCCTTTCAGGTATGTACTACTTGGTCTTAACTGCTGAAGTCACACATTGTCACTAAGGATCCATAAGAGCAGAAAATCTAACTGGCAACATCAAAAAATTTAACAAGCCAGCTCTCATTTTTTTACTTCTTACAATTAAGATAGCAACTTGTATGCCTAAAAAGACACTGTGCTCAGCTAGTAAAGACTACTGGCTTCTACCTATCCATCAGCTCATGGATTGTGGTACTGCTCCTCATTCTGTTAATGCACAAGGATTTTGAATGCTTACTTCCTGCAGTGATGAGACATACAGCCTTGCCAGCATTATTTCTGGGCTATATTTTTTTGGCACAAACTAAACTCTTTATGCTGGTTCATTTCCCTGTGGCAAAGGCAAGAAACCGAAAGGAATTATTTCACCTGATAACTCCTTGCCTCACATGGCTGTTGTGAGACTTAATTAATTAATGTTTGTAAAGTGTTTTGAGAGCCTGGGATAAAGAGGTGCAATATACGCACTGATACAAGTACAAAATATTATTATGAATTCCAAGTCTGACGCAAAGCTACTGAGAGGATCAAAAGCTAAATTGTAGTTCCTAGTGCAAAAATGGAGATAGTTTGTCCAGTAAAAGGAGGGGCAATGTAGTTCATCCTTTTTTGCAGAGAATTGTGTATAGCAATGTGTTTAAGCCATGGGTCAGTTTGACTCAGAAATCTTGCAAAACAGGAAAAAAAGAAAAGGATTTTTAACATTACTACTGTGCTGGTTTTAATTTCCCTTTCTTTTCTTGTTCTAAGCATACCATCCAGATAAGGAAAATAAACCACACTGAGTTACAGATTAAGTCAAATATCAAAATCATTGCATGCTGATCATGAAAACTCACTCACGCTGAACATTTGTGGGTTATCAGGATCAAAGAGCACTTCAATATTTATCAAAAAGCACAGCCCACCATGGTTTAGTCTTCATTAACCTGGTGTGTATTTGAAAAACTCAATAGAGCTAATGCAGTCCAAGCTAAAGCTGACATTTTTTGACTTAGGAAAACATTTATCCTCTTGAAGAGATATGTATCAGTTTGTAAATGTTGTGAAAGGGCAGAATAACCTAGGGCTTGCATATGCTATTGGGTTGTAGGAAAGCAATAAGCTTTGCGGAGCTGAATTATGCTTTGTACAAAGAGTCAAGAATGAACTTGTCATTTCTGTAATACCAGTAAAGCTTATTTCACATATAATGGGACATCCCGCTGTGCATAGATGATACAATTTTTCTAGCTGGATTAAAAATATTAAAATGAAAAAGAGGTTAAATTAGGCTGTGAAAGCTTGGGTATGCGTGATAGGAAGGGTGTGCAACCAGCTGTAGGGAGTTTTGGAACTACATGGCTTTACAACCCTTGCTAATTTTGGCTGATTTGGTTTCATGTCTGAACAAGACCTCAAGGAGTTTAGCTCATACATAAGACTTCCCCATATATAGAAAGGAATATGGATCGTAATGGGTGTTAGTTTTGATTCCCTGGCACTGCCTCTAGCTTTTTCAATCTGTTCGTACTGTGCAACTAATGCTCATCTCCATGATGTTCATCTAGAAAAAGATCATTTGAAAACTTGCTGTGATAAACCAGTAAATATTTCAAATTTAAAAGAAAAGAAAGTATTTATGCATGTGGGGGAGACAAATCAAAATTGAGATTATGGTACAGGACCTAGAGTTGTGGCTCAGCTTCTCTATCAGTTTCTTTTCATGACTTAAGCAAGTTGTTTGATTTCTCCAGGTTATAGCAGGATGTTGTGAATCTTTTTTTGTTTTCTCTGTATGAAATTGTAAGAAGCGAAGCAAACAGAAGAAGGTATATGTGACTGAGAAGATGATGAGTGTCAGAATGGATAAATGGAGTTGGGAATTTGATGCTTAATGAGAAATAAAAGCCAAATGTCAGCAAATAACTGCTTGCTGGCTGGAGATCAAGCCTGAGTAGTGTTTCAGGCAAAGGGAGTTAGATACTGTTTATTGCTGCTTTGCTCCACATTCCTTTCTGAACATCTGAAAATTTTCTTCTCACACTTCTTGCTGGCGTAAGAAAGCTGGTGAGAACCTTGGACACTCATTCCAGTGAAAGATGCATGTTTTTCTAGAGAGTCTTTAGAGTTCAACTGAATCATAGTAGGATCCAGAACTGGTTACTGATTCCTTCATTACCTCCTCTTGAATGTCATAATTATTGCATTCTTGTGCTACTTCTACTGGGATACTAAGGAAATCACATACTTCATATTTAATGTGGTTTAACACTGTTTTTTGCATTTCATTTCCTGGCAGCTGAGGTTCTGTTCTCAAATCCTAAAGGGAGGCAGTTTAACCAGACACTGCCAGTAATCTGCAGCCTGTGCAGATTTCCACATTTTGACTAAAGCCAGATTCTGGGGAGCTGTGTAACACTCTCATCCCATAAAGCTTGCAGAGCCTTTGTCTGCACTAACAAGTTGGCAGAGTGTGCAAGTTAAACCAGACCACTTCACACCACAGCAATCAGTCAGGTGCTGGAGTAGTAAGGCAAAGTAACAGCTCCTCATCCTCTGCTTCCTGCTGAAAAACTGTCGGTCAGCAGGGAGTGGTCTGGGTCACGTGGAAGATGGAAAATTCCGTAATTCCACATATCATTGAGGAACACGTCAAAATACTTGCTGGAGACTGATTGAGGTGGGGGTGGGGCGGAAGGGCGGGGGGTGAAAGGAAATTTTGTAACACCTGCAACAGAAGCCTGTCAAGTGAAGAACAGTTGATATCTGGATCTGCCTGTGTTTCAATGCAAATTAGAAGCTGGAAAATACCAGCTGCAATGGGACTAGAACAGTGGCCTCTGAAGGTTCAGTTGTTCAGTTTGAATACCTCTTGTACAACATCAGTGACTTACTCTTCAAAAGACCCATACACCTGTAAAACTTATTGTTCTCTACAGTTGGCATTGCTTCTGCCTTCTAAAAATTATTTTACAGATAGATGTAAATTAGATCTTTGTACAGAGCTAAACAGGCAAAGTAACAAAAATTAAGTTGGGAGAGAAAGAAAGAGAATGTCACTGGAAATTTTTAGATCCTTATTTTTTCTGATTTTGAAATAGGATTCAGCTGTGCTTTCCTTACCAAATTAGTTCCTCCATTGTCACAAAGGAGACAGGATATCTAAGCAGCTTCCTGAATTAATGTAGATGAGAAAGGACAACCAGAGTCTTATGTGAATTTTCCCTCTGGCTTTTTCCCCATACCATCCCTTTACTCCATAAACTTCCAGCAAGTTTAAATGCTCTCTGGCAGCATAAATGTAAGTGGGTTGCCTAAGATAAGGGACACTGCATGAAGTGGAGAACATGATAGCAAGCATACATGGAAACAGCCATCTGCTCAGCCTTGGACTAGGAACATTGCAGAGCTCATCTGTGCATTAGTGTTGCCATTTAATGCAGCTCCTAACAAAAAAAGTTAATAAAATTCATGACTGTAGCTGACTCACATTATAATGTCCTTCTAGAAAAAGCCTGTACCATTGCTCTGTGAATTTGCGCACAGAATAATAATATGTACCATAAAGCAAAGTTAAGAGTCTCGGGTTTCTATTGCTGCAGATAGGCAGACTCAGAGTTTACAAGTGAATTGGAAAACCCTTCTGGATTGTTTGCAAGAAACAAGCTGTGTTCCTGAAGCACACCACAGCAGAAGTTGTCCCCAAGCCTGGGAGCCATGTGTTCCTAATATTTAACAACTCTGCCAAGAGAGTAAGTACAGAAGAGGAGGTATGAACAACTGTTATTTACCTCACTGGAAAATTGTTAAGAAATGGGATATAAGGTCTATAGAGTCTTAAAACACCTCATCAGTATTATTTTCTTCTACTCTTAGTTATTTTGCACATGGTGGTCCACAACGGAAACTTTCAACATTTACCTTTTGTTTAGGAGTTCACTCTCTGTTTTACTTACCAGTAGTAGTCAGTTGATGGCACATGGCAAATACTGCAGTAAGGGTAATTATGTGCAAATAAATGCTGCTAGGCTGTTAAGAGCAACCATTGTATACAAATAGTACAATTTAATAGCTTATACTACAAATCACTGCAGTTATTTTAAAACTGCCATTCTACAGAGAAATATTATTTCTATAGGCTGGCTTTCGTTCTAAAGCCTTAAACTATTTGAAAAGAGCCACTTTCACTTCATTGGCATCATTAAATTAGATTTTTCAAACAAATATTGTCAGTAATATTAGTAAGCAGTTCTTTTTTAATTTACTGAAGATGGGGCTATGAATTTTCTGAATGAAATGTTAGAATGTTTTAAGGTATGCAAAAAATGTGAAGGGCACAATCCATACCATCAATGATTTTGTTTGCTGTTTTGACATAGTTTTATATGTTACACAAACAGAGAGATAAGAACCCAGCAGTTTCTAAGTACAGAGAGACTGCAAAACAACATATTTCACAGTTTACACAACACATTTAAGATACACTTTGTTTAAGATATTTAGAAAACAAGATATTTAACTGCAAGATATATTACACAAGTCTTCAAAATATATGAAAGGAAACAGTGAAATGCTGGAATTTTTGAGATTTGGGAGACTGATAGGCTTTGTGCATGTCTGTGTGTGCATGCATGCCTGTGCTCCTGACTGTCTTTTATTCAGCTGCCAATGTAATTAACACACTACTGTGGGAGAGGAGGGTGGAGCTTATGTTCCAAATCACAAGATGCTCCTTGACTGCCCCAGGACTGTCTCAGCTGGGTGTTTCTAAACATCTCATGCTGAACTATTTAATTTGGCATAGATAAGTAAATAATGTGTATAAGAGGTGGTTTGACCCTACACCTCCCTCTTAGACGAGCTCCAAATGTCAAGGATGTTGAACTTGGACAGCAAAGATACGTTGCATTGCCATGCCCAAATCTTTTATCATTTATTGTCTCCCAAATGTCTCAGGGACAATTCATTGTGATTTAAAGTCTCCTTGGTGCCTAAAGTGTTTGCAAATGAAACAAGCTCCTAAACTACTTGGTACCTTTGGAAAAATTGATTCTTGCAAAGATTTATGCCCATTCACCATACCCCACACATACAGTCTCAGCACTGGCGTTATGAGTCACAGGAATGGGGGTTACTGAGACATTTAATTGCGAGATCTTGGGTTACGTGAAATAGGGTTGAAATCACAGTCCAAGTGACACCTGTGACAAAACTCAACAATTTTTGGGTTTCATTGAAGGATGTGGGATGGAATTACAAGGGAAAATATCAAGCTTTACAGAGAAATTCAGTGACTGCAGTTAAATGCTTACTTAGTGTAACACAAATAAATGAATTTGGCTCAAATAAAATGAACGTTGACAAGTGTTTGTAACACCGGCTGTGGAGGGGATTTTTTGGTTGGGTTTTGTACTGGTTTGTTTTTTTTTTTTTAAGTAATAATATATTAGTATTTTCTGCAAAAACAGAAGAAATATGAGATCCAGGTTCCCTTTCTTCCTGTCTCAGGCCAATTGAATCTATATCTGTCATCAATCACTAGTTGCTGGACTGAATACCAACTCTTGCTGGCTTCTATTTAAAAGTGCGGGACAAAACACTGTGAAAATACAATAAATGCAATCCACATAGAAGAAAGCAGAAAGTAAGCCCAATAGAGACTTTGACTTACTTGAATCAAATCCTCCATTTCAGAAATTGTTCATTATCTTGATTTTTTGCACTTCTAAAATGGGAAGATCAACGGAAATCTAAAAAAAATATCATGGAACAGAACAAGTAAAAGATTTGTATTATGTGAGTACAGCTTAGATGTGACGGGTGAAGAAATTCCTGCAAATCAATATACGTAATACAGAATCTAAACATGCAAATAGTTTAAACAGACGTGGTTACTAATTGCTGAGTTAAACTGAAAAGAGAGACCTGAAGGTTACTCCTACTTGTAAACAGTCTCCAGCATAACAAGCAAATGGGGAACATTTGATCTTTTCTCTCTATGCTGTGGTGCGGTGCTGACTAATCCACCATTGATGTGCCATACTTGGCTCTCCATCTGCTCCATACTCAAAGATTTGCCGCTGTTTTCTTGCTTAAAAGAAACAAGTTTATATAGAAGCTTATATATCAGTGCAAACAACGTTTAAATGTGCCCAGCTAAACACTGAAGGCATTGTCACAGAACAGAGGAGCAAGGCAGACATATCAGATGTTCTGGCAACAGTAGCATAATCCAATCGTTCATTAACATAAATTAAAGTTAGAATGCTGCAGGCCTAAGAAATGAAAAAAAAAAAAAGTTGGAAGTCTGGAAGTTAAAAGGAAGTGATTTGTGGGAAGCATTCAAATCACTGTCCTGCCCAAAACCTGCCTGCCTTAGCCAATAGACAGGGAATTTCATTTACCAAAAAGACCAGGGCCTTGAAGATATTGATTGACACAGAGTTCAGCTTGGTGTTACAGGCTAGAGAAATTACTTGATCAAACCTCTGTTTTGAAACTTAAAAAGTATGTATCTTTTCACCTTCTATTTTGTTTCTCAAAGAAAGAAGTTTTCTTAGAAGTAATTAAGGAGCTTCTCTGAATTTGAAGCCTGTACATTATACTCAGGCTACAGTTTCTCCTTCTACATTGCCTGCTAGTTGTTGCGGGCTTTCTGAAATGCTGAAAAGTAGTTGAGTGACTGAAAGGCAGGTTTGTGCCACATGTGTTGGAGTTTGGGGTTTTCAGTCCTGCAAGAACTGTGACATGCCATTTTTGTAGTATGTGAAGTGGGTTTTACAGAGAAATTTCACTGTCCCATGTAGAGAGTTATCTCTGGATCCTTGTGCCATAGGAAGTTTCCATTATATATGAAATTGAGAAATTCTCTTGAAAGCATCAACATATTTGAAACAAAAAGTTCTAGTTTAGACCAAATGACAGATGAAACATTTACTTTTGACTGTATGGATTACATAATTTATTACGTATTTTATTTTAGAAATGTTTAATTTTTTTCAAATTTTACTTTTCATTTTTAAGAAGAATCCAAGATTCCATTATGTTATTACACATAGCATCCGAATACACCAAAATGACTATATTTAATCTTTTTGATACAAAGATACATTTAATTAACCAGAATTACTGGCACTACTATGTTTGCTGTTGTAACAATATCTATGTTTTCATTTATTTCTGCTTTCAATTCATTTGCAGCTCTTGCCACTCCAATGAACGTATTACCTTCAAAAATGGTGTATTTGAGATTAGAGAGAGAATCATCTATGTATGCAGTCTATATAAACACAATTAATATTAACCAGCAGAGTAAAATACTCCATGGACTTTTTAGGGAAGTTGCAATGCTTCTCAGCAGAAGTGTATAAATACATTAACTCTAGTCTTTGCATCTTCATAAAGTTAAAGTGTTAAATGAGTTTTATATGACTTTCATTTTTGGTTACTCTACCTTCTTTTGAACTTAGCTGAATATTTTGAAGTCTCTCTCTAATTGTATCCTGTTGTTTTTCCTTCCCTTTGTTTAGTACAGTGGTGGGTGTCCCTGCCTCTCGTGCAGGAGACCAGGGGTTCGATTCCCACCAGGGAGGCCATGTTGCCATTTAAGAGTTGGACTCGATGATCCTTGTGGGTCCTTTCCAACTCAGAATATTCTGTGATTCTGTGATCTTGTTGGGCCTTACTATTATTTGTGTATTGCCCCTCAGTTCAATTAGATGTTTATCATGCTGTTGATTTAATAATTTTCAATCTAGCACATATGCTTCAAGACATTTCTCCATCTTTTTCATAATCTGAAAAGAATTATTGAAATGAAAATAAACTTTCCAGAAAAGAAGCTTAGGTTTCTGTGCTTTCTAGTTGGGAATTACGATGTCACTCTGTGCTTGACCTAGAGGCAGTACTTGACAGCATAGTATTTGCCTTTCCCAGAGGTACATGAGAGCTTTCTTGTTACTCAATGCTCTAGATAACATTTTACTTCAGTAACTGGTTTGAAAGACTCGGCTTTCATGATTATTAGTGTTCTGCTACTGTTAAGAGGAGGTTTAAATTGATGTCAAAGCAAAATGGCCTAGAGTGTGACTTCAGTTGTGCCTTATAGAAAAGGCAGAGATTTCAAGAAGAAAGCACAGTCTCCCCTGAATGTGTGCTTGGATGGAGATCCAGTTTCGGTGGCAGGAAAATGAGCTACTGTTAAAAAAC